>UELX01000948.1:0-55542 GCA_900480035.1 Eupelmus urozonus
TCTATAGCCCGCGAAAAATTTTCAAATTGATGAAGATCCCAGTATCTTTTTATTTATTGATGATTAAAAAGAAAAAACACCTTTATTCAGATTCAAACTCATCTTCATTTTAGATAAACAGTTCTTGTATGAACAGTGTTGTGTCTCAGCTAAAGAAGTAGTAAAGCAAAGAGCAACTTGTTGCCCTGGTCTCGGTCCTGATTTATAAAATTTATAAAACTGCCTTATCAAGTATAGTTATAAAGATTCAAATATTTAATTTTAGATTTATGTATTTCATTATTTCATTAATACAAATGTAAGATTATCTTCAATTTAAAAAAATTTACTCCGTTGTAAAATAATCACAATTACAATTAAATTGTTACTTCTTATATTATAAAATTCTTACACTTTTAAATATGTTAATCTTTCACAAAAAATATATCCGGATTTTGATAAAATTTTATTTATAAATTAGTAATTTGAAATTCCAGTCTGTAGGATTTTATGATTAATTAGTGCATTTTTGTTGCTCAATTTTAAACAAGCATTTATAATTACGAATTTCCATTCTGAAAATGGCATATTGAAGTTTGCTTTTTCTACTCATCAACAAACGTCTTTACTTGAGTTTTTCGAACGTTAGATCGTACAATTGTATAGCTTTACTCATTTTCGTTACCTAAAACCATATCTCAACCCGAAGGATGCACTTTATTCTTGGTGAGATAGAGGTAGAGTTTGGTATATAGTATTATCTATTTACCAAAAGAATGGATTTTAAATTGAATATCTATACAGACTATCGAACAGCTGCTCCTGCACAATGACGACCGTTTTCTCAGATATGTAGTACAGAAAGTCATTAGTAGGCGACAAAAAATAAGTATGTGTATAAAATGATGTAGATAAGGGATGAATTATTATTCTAACTAAATTTTAAATTCTATAAGTGTAATTTTAAATGTAACTCTGCACTTCAAATAATATTTCGTTAAGCTTCCTATAATCTATAGAAATTTTCCAAAAATGATATCTGTTTGGCTCTGCAGTACTCACAGTCGGAGTTTTTCCACTAAAAATCGGAGAACCTCCTTTTTAATTAATAGAGCTAACTAAATTTCTTATGATGTTATAAAAAACGAGTTTCCCGATTTTTACGAATTTTTTCCTTTTCACATATCAACAGAATTTTAATTCAGTTTAAACAAGGAAAAATCTACTGACTACCTTTTATGCACAAAATTATATACTAGCCTCCGAATGGAGTAACCATATAGATTAAAGACTAATAGTAAGTAAATTCTTATTTTAGGCTAATCATTTCTCAAGTTTTTTCCATTAGTTTACTTAATCTAAGCAAATACAATTTTAGACTTGTTACTCTAATTTTGGTAAAACGTTTCAATATAAATCTTTCAATATTAATCTCATGTAATCACGAGAATAGTAGTAGTAATTCTGTAAAATAATAAACTTTGCGACAAATAGCTTCTTGATTCTTGATTATATAGTTACTTTTTAAGAGATTTATTTTGTTATTATTTATACAACATTAAAAATAAAGACCATAAAATTTCGTAAAGTAAAATTCATTGTCTTTCAAAAAATTAATTTTTTCTTTTTATTTATTCCTGTTTTAAATAAATCTTATGACTTAAAAAGGTAAAATGTTTGTTCTTTTAAATCTCAGTTTCAAAAACATCATATATATATATATATATATTATGGTTTCGTACTATATCCTATATGGGTAATCTTGGTACCTACTTAACCGATAGTCCCCTAGAGTAGTGTTACCAACTCGTAAAATTGTTTTTCAAAACATTCTTGAGGAAAATGGCTGTTTCAGGAGGTAAGTTTTATACTTGTCTGCTAATAAATATTATTGTAGAATGTAAAATTTTTATGATGGAATAAAAGTTTCTAAAAATATTTAATCTTTTATTTTATAGTTTTTTAATTCAAATTTAGTGCGTGTCAAATGGTTTTCATCAACTTTAAATGATTTTTTGCATTCTAACCTCTTACATATAGTAGCTTTATAAAATAAAATCAAGGAAATTTTCTTTTTATATTAAAAATATTAAGTTAAATAATTCAAATAATAAAACATGTAATTTTTTAAGTATTTTGAAGTATCAATACATCAAGACTATTTAATTTTTTTGCTTATAAATTATTAATAATATATTACAATTAATTAATAATATATTAATAATCAAGGTTCTCTTCAAAATTTTGTATTTTTAAAATATTTTGTCAAATTAATTTATATTCATCATAAATATTGATATCTTAAAATTTGATGTATCCGTGTATTACAATAACCAATATTTATTTTTTACAGGTATCATTCTGAACAGCTTAAAAAGTGTACATAGATTCGGAGTAAGTTCTGCTATATTTCCTGGAGTATTATCACAAGTTCGTCATTATGCGGCTAGAAAAGGTACAAGAGAGAAAGCACGAAAGAAGAAAGTTAAGGTAGAAGTTAAAAAACTTACTTTTGCTGAAAAAGTACAAAAATCTAAAAAGATGTAAGTTGACATTTTAAAATAGTTTAATAAGTGAGATTTAATGTTATTAATTATTGTTATTGTATGATTAGTTCCATAGTAAAACCTGAAGCTTTAACTGAAGTTGATGATGACAAGCCAGTTGCGGAAGATGATGTTTACATTGCAAATCAATTTAAAATGAAAGTATATCCATTCGCTGAGGCTATCAAAAGTCACAGAGAAACTCTTCATCCAACTATGTATGATGATCCTCATGCAATGGTTAATGCGTTTATAGAACTTAATATGCAGGTTTGTTTTAAATTTATCTAAATATATTTCTTAAAATAAAAATAGTTTTCATTTATTTATTGAAAACTATAAATATACTCATTTAGAATTATTAATAATAATTAGTGTAAGTGTGAAATGCAATTTAAAGTACTTTAAGATTTTGATGCTTGACTTTGTCATTTTATTTTTTTTTGATGAACAAGCAAGTGAGTCAGTTAATTGAAAATTAAGATATCTAGTACTTTATTATTTTTTTTTTTTTTATTTAATACTTTAAATAGCAACATTGTCAAATTAATTTTGATGGTAAAAAATTAATATTACCATTTATTACTAAAAAACAGTTATAACAAATATTTTTGTGAATATAAATAATTTTACGATTCAGTAAGATTTAATTAAATTTATATTATAATTATTTATCTAAAAAAATTAATATTGTTACCTCATAAAAATTTCATATTTTGTATATTTTATTTTAGGGTGTTAAAAAGACTAAACCTGTAGAATCATTTCGACAAACAGTAATAATGAAGAACAAATTTGATCATGGTGAATCAAGAAACATCTTAGTCTTTTGTAAAGAAGAAGATCAAATTAAACAAGCTTTAGATGAAGGTGCTGCTCTGGCTGGTGGTGCAGACATTGTGAAATCAATTGTGGTAGCGTATCTTTAAAAAACTATTGTATTTTAAAAAAGTTTTATTTTGGTTTGTGATAATTTAGATAACTTAAATACTTTAGGAAATAAATTTGAAAATATAATCTAACATTTAATAATTTCAATTTTCTTTTCAGGAAGGAGAAATATCAGTACATAGTTATGATACAGTTATTGCACATCCATCTTTGATGCCAGAAATTTTAACCATTCGAGGTTTATTGAAAAAAAAACATCCATCTCTTAAAGGAGGTTAGTAATGTAAAATAGTTTACAAATATTTTATGTGTTGTGTAGTTTATTACAATAGTAACCAAAAATAGTTTACAAAATTTTCTAAAATGAATTTAATAATCTTTTTAATGTTAAATAATTAGCTTTTTCTCTTAAATAAAATTTTATTTAACTTAAATTTATTAAAATTAAAATATTTTTTAGGAACGTTGGGGCCTGATATTGAATTAATGGTTCGAAATCAACTTCATGGTATCAGATATGAAGCCAAAGCTTTTACTCATTTTCCAGAGTTTGGTATAACAACCATTCCAATAGGACATGTAAGTTATTTTAAAATTTTAATATCTCACTAAAAATTATTAAAAATTTAAACATTTCTTAATTATATAACTCTATATTACATTTTTCTCGTAAATTCATTCCACAGTTTTAAATTTATAAATGAAATTTGAGTTAATTTAACTATTTATGCATACATATCTACTGTTTTTCAGTTGGATATGGATATAAATGATTTAGAAGAAAACTTGCAATGTGCAGTAGACTCTGTTATGTTAAAAAAACCAAAAAGGCCCGGCAGTTTTATCACAAGGTAGTAACTTTAATCAGCAAGGTATCTTCCTAAGCTAATTTTAGATGATTTACATTCTTCTAATTTTCAGGATTCGGATAGAATGTTCACCGTCAGAAGAGAGATTTAAAGTTGACCATTCATTATATGTTCCAGAAGAGGAACCAGAAATCAACAAGAAAGGCGATGGCGAAGATGATGAAGATGATGCAGCAGTTGCTGTTTCAGTTTAAAATTAATAATTGTATTTCTTTATATTTTATAGGAAAAGACACTTTATACTTATTTACAAAATGATGAAAAACATCATGTAAAATCTGTTATAAATTTATTGTTTAAATCGATATTTTTTAGTTGTTCATTATTTTTACTGATTATCTTAATCTTATGCTTTTCAAATTAAAATAAAATATTCAATTGTTACAGCGTTAGTCGTAAAATTACTACGTAAGTCTACTAGCCAAAGGAAATGTTGTTTAGAAACTTTTGAATTTGCTTAATCTTATTTGACAATTCTGATGCCTTAGCTAATCTTATTGGACAGTTTTAAAAATATTCTAACAGATATTTCCTTTGGCCATTGATCTTCATAAACACGGTTGAATGAATTACTATAAAGAGACTGCATAAAAAAAGAAATTTGCACTTTACTGTTGTAGATATTTTACATAAATTTTATTTGTAATTGTTAGATAGCTTGTTTTTTAAATTTATTATTTTATTTATTATTTTTATTTTTTTTTTTTTTACTTGGTATGAAAACGAAAGAGCTATGAAAAATAATCCCCTGAATTTTCACATTTGGAAACCTATTTTCATTGAAAATAAAATAGAAATTCAGTGAGTTTCAATAGTTTAAATTTAAACAGAACCTTCATTAAATTTACAAAGTTTATCAACATAATTTAAAATATAAGTCTGAGAAGACTAGGCACGTTGTGCAAAATTCAGCTTGATTTTATTATTCATGTATGTTCACAAGGGTGAACAAACTAATTGTAATAATAATCAATTCTTGAATGCAAGAACAAAATACTTTTTAAAATACAGTTTTTTAAAATCTTTTTAAAAATACAGTTCTTCAAAATGTATCTATTTAAAGAATTAATTACTTACCAGAAGATTACTTGAGATCCAGATCACAGATCTTAATGAAACTTCAAAATATATTAACAAGTGAACAAAACTACAGTTATAGAATCTAAGGCTTCATAATACTTGAGTTGTGGATACTTATAGTTTCATTTGAAATAAAATATGAAAAAAAACTTTCCTTATAAAATGTGAATATTTCAATGTAGACAAATATTAATAAATTTTCAATGTGAATGAAACTACGAAAAGCAAGCTTCAATTTGCCATTTTCAGCATAAAGAATAGAGAATTTGCACTAAAGTTATGCTTATGTTTAAAGTTAAGCAAAGAAAATGCAGGGATTAATTCACAAGACTCTATATGTATGTCGGAATTTAGATGATTTTTAATATACTTTTTTTGCTCAACTTTAAAGCATAACTTTAGTTCAGATTATGAATTCTTTACTCTAAAAACGACAAATTAAAGTCTGTTTTTTCTAATTTTATTTTATTTTTTTTGAAAATTTATGAAGAACTTTTCTAGAATGAAATGTTCAAATTGTAAGTAGAAACTTATTTTTCATATTTTCTTTAAAGAGAAACTATAAATATCCATTTTATTTCGAGAATCCTGAAGTGTTATACCATATAACTGTGGCTTTGTTCATTTTTCGTATTATATTAAAACGTACCCCAAAGTTTCATTAAGATCTATGACCCAGATTTCAAGTGCTTTACTGGTATATATACTGGCTGAAGGAAATATATTTTAAAATGTTTTGAAATTATGTATCTTTATTGGATAATCCCGATGTTTTAAATTAGCTTATACTATTTGAGGATTTCAAAAAATTCTCTATAACCAGAGACTGTGTATACAGCGCTATATTGCTAAGTATCCCATTTAATTCCCTCTATAATCTTGAATATTATATTCAAATATCAATAAAAAAAATGATTTTTTATACTTATTGTATAATTGAACTAACATGAGATTTGTAAAACAACCCAGTCAACAAGAAGTTAACTTTTAGAGACCTTTAAACCCATTTTTCGTAAAAAGACCACTTTTTGTTTACGGGGAAATTAATAAGGAAATTTGGTTGATAAATCAAAGACCGACTGAGTAGGAAAAAATATAACCCGCGGTGAAATGTTAAATATTTAAAAAGTCGTATGGTTTGTTGTTAGTCCTTAAATAAATTGGATCAAATTATTTCAATACAATAAAATTTGATTAATAAAAAATCAAAGGTATTTAAAAGTAGGTATAGAACTTATAACACCATAATTAATAACGAGATATTAAAAGACCAGCTTATTTTAATCGATAATGATTTAAAAACTAATTTAAAGTAATATCATAGGTTCTAGATTCAAAATCATTTAAAAACTATATTACAACAGAAATCTATAATTTCAGGATTAGAGAATTTATCAACCAATAAAATAATACACACAATACATTTACATTATAAAACGTCAACCGACCTACCCTCCCTCTCCAATTCTTCACATAACTCTCTTCCTCATCCCATCAATACAAGCCACGTATATAAACAAAGTGTCGTCCGCACCTGCAGAGCCCGAGAGTTCATTTCGAATTTCGCGTGCATATATATATACATCGGCACTCTTTCCCTCTCTCTTTCGTGTCTCTTTGACCGAGTCCCAGTTGCAGCTCTGGCCGCATCAGCCGCCCGTTCAGCTTACACTCTCTACTCTCGCGCTCACCTGCATCGCGCCCTCCTTTTCATTCCGCTCTGCGCTCTGCCATTCTTCTCCCTCTCGGACCTTCAATTTTAAGTACCCTGTCTTTACTTGCATTCCTTTCTCTCTTTCTCCCTCTGCAGCTCTCTGAGTACTTGCGTATACCTCTTGGCCCTTTCGATGTCTATACGCACTCGCGCGGTGCGCCTATTTCAATTTGCAGTTCTGAGCTTCCTTTAGGCTTGCCTGGTGTTGTTTTTACGTACTTTTTTATTTTGGAGGATTTGAGCAACATTTTTTTGTCTTTTTGTTACTTTGGAGGTTTGATTTTTAACAGCTCATATTGTTTGCTTGTAGTTTTTATTATTGCTAGTTTCCTTTTTCATTTTCGTATTGAAATAAATTTTTTCTTTTAGTAGCACCAGTTTGCTAATTAAAAAAAAATCATATAATAATTGTGAAAAAAATAAAAAAATATAAACAATTTTATGATTATATTTTCTTATTATTATATTTATTTGTTTATTTAACGAATATAACAAACGTCTTTTTTTATAAATTTTCAAAATAAATAAGTGAATGGCCTCGAATTTTTTCTTTATCCTAAAAAATCAGTGTTTACTTTCTAAAATAAATATTTACTTGTCTCTAAAAGATTTAATCGTAGAAGTGAAATTGAAAAATTATTGTACCTCAAGGAAAAATTTACAGGAATTAGTAAAGAAACTTTAGTGTACAACTTTCCAAAATCAAATATAACGTTATATCGGATTATTATAATTTATAAGGCAAAGCTGTAAGCCTAAAAAATTATAACTCCAATTCTTTATCCAATTTTTGTACATAATTTTACAGTTTCTTCACATATTTAGTCATATTAGTCGAATTTCCATTCATATAAACAACTCCACCTGCATACCCAAACCCACAATCCAAGCGCCACATCACCTTAAACCATCCCATCCCAAAAACCCGCCTCACACCTCCAAACCCGCCAACCGATTTCCTCAATCGACTCGCCAAAAACCAACAAGCCCCCTCACATCCCGCTCGCAAATCACCCACATATACCTCCACACAAGCATCCCACACTCTCCAAAGCAGCCTCTCACCTCTCCAACCGCTCGGCATCGAATGCGTCCCGCAGGTATAATACACACGCTCCTTACGCAGGAGCACAGCAGCAGGCTACGTCAAGGAGAGAGGGAAACCCGCGCCTCTCTCTCTCTCTCTCTCTAGACTCGCGCGGCGCGCAGGGGGACCGACTACCTACCTGCAGCCGGTCGGCCGTTCGCCCGACTCACCAGTCGTCCGGCGTATGTTCGCCAGGTTCTCGATCCCTACAGAGACGGCCGCTCTCTCAGCGAGCGCGCTGCGCCGATTTTCTCGCGCGTGCCTTTTTCCCCTCGATTCCGCCAACCGAAAAGGCCCAGCTCTCGGATTTATAAGAATCGAGCCGTTCGCGAGTGCGTTTTTTTTTTATTTTGAAGGTTAGGTGCGCGCCCAGCTGTACATAGAGAGCATAGCACACCTGTTGCGCGCAAGCGTGCGTTACTCTACGCGCAAAACTAACCGGCGCGCGGGAAGAAAAAATTACAAGCGCTCTCTGTGTGTGCATACTCGAGAGAGAGAGAGAGAGTCTAGTGCGCGGTCATCGTGCATGAGGTGAATCGTTGTGCGCGTCTGTTCTTCATTTTCGAGAATTACACGTATATGTACATAGCAGAAGTGCGCGAGAGGTTCCGTGTGTGTTTGTTGCCCGGCAGTTCGTTGGCCCTTTTTTCTCTCTCCCTCTCTGTCTTCCTCGCGTTCATATACATCGCGTGTGTGCCAGTGGAAGAAGAAAAGCCGAGGCAGGAGTATATATACGCACACGCAGCACGAGAGAGGAGAGTGAATAATCGAAAATAAAAGAGAGCGAGAGAAAGAGAGATCGCCGAGAGGGCATGATATGAGGCGGTGTTGAGTTTCCTCTCTCGCTGGCTCCGTGTTCTGGATATGCCGGTTTCTGCGATCGGCTCCAGCAGCTGCCCACGCTAGGCTTGACACGCCGCGCATCGACACATCCAGCAGCCATGGTAAGTCCTTCCTTCCTCCTTCTTCTTCTCTCTCGCTTGTGCATCTATATACCTTCGCGTGTGTGCGTTAAATTTCCTCCCTCTGCTCTCTCTTCCTTCTTACCTCATTACGTGCCTCGAATACGTAAGTTTGCGTGTTTTTTCCTTTTTTATGTAGCGTGCGATTTTGAGGTGAAGTGGCGTCTCGTATTCTGTAACAGATATCGCCGATTGGCGCAGATGTGAGGTAATTGCGACACTTGATCTTGATGGTTTTTAGTTGCCCGGCGCGTTTCTTTCAAGAGTTAAGGTTGAGACGTCGCGTTTTCCTGAAAAATCGCATTGCGGCTGTAAACGCTATTTTTAGACTGCTGCATAATCGAGAAAAAAATAGTCGTGAGCAACAGGTGCGCGACGAACGACACGAGCTCAAATCTGATTTTCAGGTTATTTTCGTAAAGCTGATTTGTCTTATGTAATCTCTTAGCGAGCGCGATTATTAATTATACATGCCACCTGAGAGTCTGACACTCAACTGGGCTCTGTAGGAAACGATTTGTTTCAAAGTTACTTACATGCTGAGATGAATAATTTACTGCCACCTTAAAGCATTAATTTGTTGATTGAATATACTAAAACGTTCGAATTTCTCGTTAATTCTTATCGAGCTGTTCGTTTGCATAATAAAAATTGTAAGCGTAATGCCTGCTTAATCACCTGATACTTAGAAACGGTAAAATGTATTGATTGTTCAATTTGCAATGATACGGACATTAGGATCATTTACATATTTTACTATTTGAATGACTCATAAACTTTCTACTTATGAATCACAGTATTAATACTATTCGTTGAAAAAAATTATTCTTTTGTAACTGGAAAAAACAATTCCATAAATCAGACGCTACCAGAATTCTTCACATATGAATTACAAAAACGTTAAATTTTCAAGGTAAACAAAGCTTACTATCACGAAAATATTAACATACACCAACACTAAATCCAAAACTAAATTCAATCCTCTCCTATCTAAACATCGCCGAGATTCTCACAGCATCATTTTTCACGCACCACGGCAAAAACTTAACGATCGAAAAACTCGGAAAAAACAGAAAGCCAAACAAACAACCGAGTCGAAAGCGCATGCACGTAAGTATATGTATATACCGGCGCTTAGCGATGCGCGCGAGGAGCACGCGGAACGATGACGTCGGCCGATTTTTTCTCCCGCCGATCGCTCGCTTTATTTGCTCGTCTGCTTCGAATGGAGAAACGCTTACTTCACGTTCGCTCGGAGCTCTGCTCCTGCGGCTGTCTTTATCGTATGAAAAACAGGAAGGTAAATTGATCGAGGAAATCGAGTTTTGAGTATCGACGTTAGCGCTTTTTCTGCTTGTTAATTAATAATTTTGATATTGGTTCCAAATGGTTGCGAAGATTTGGGTTACTGTAAAGTTATTAAAACAAGGGTTAATCTGCAAGATCTGAACGGTAACCATAAGGAAGTATAAGCGTGCTGTAGCCATTGTTCTTTACTTTACTTAAAATTGCATGTTTTGCATAATGATCGGTCATAAATATTCTGTTATTTATAAACACGAGCATTGGGTATGATTTATTTAAAGTTAAGTAAAGAACATTCAATTAAAATATTCCAAGTGGCGCGCCTAAGACTAAGTTATGACTAAAGGTGTAATTATTTACATTTACTACTTTCTTGGCTATAAGCTTCGTTCATTTATATTTTTTTGTCCGTCTAATGCGCGCGCGTTACAAAGCTGCGCGGAATTTTAAAGTTTTATTTAACTACTACTTTTTACGGCTCGGTAAACATTGGAGGCATTGAAATCACTCAAGTAACACGGATACTAGATCGCTCTAAACGGTAGAAAGCAGCCTAAGCGGAAGTATTTAGTGGATTTTCATCTATAATACCATTTAATTAATCTGTCTAGAATTGTTAAATATCAATCTATCATACTGGTGTCATGAATATATGAATCAAGCTTTTCTGTGCTTGTTTGCGTAATATCTGGTTTTGCGATATTGCATAAATCAATGTTTTTCTATGATTAATTAAATTTTAAAATGTTTCTTAAAAAAGAAAAGTATTTCCAAATTATATGATAGAAAAGTAGGTAAACAGATACCAAGAATCAGAAGAGAAAAGTTAAGTCATCAAAAACAGCTGACTAAGCACCTCAAAATTGTACGGTTACTATCAAACTTAATATTTACTCAAATTACAAACACGCTGTATAAGAGAAACATGATATTATTGACAATAGAGTTCATTCACACCTTCCACAATTCATTCATAAAGCTTACCCCCAACAAAATAATACCAATTTCTTTCGACTCAATATTACACATTAAAAAAATTCATTCACAACCTCTCCTATACAAAATCAATCCTTACCCACATTGCTAGCCAAATCCTTCAACCATCAATTTTCAATTCCCCTAACGTATCTTCTCCTTTACCCAGCTAGCGCAGGTAATATCCTTTTAATACCCAAATTCCAAAGCAAGCGCGTGTCACTTTCGTACAAACGCGCAATTGTCGTGTCAGCCTAAACGCGTCACCTTTGGGCTTTCTCGAGCGACATTCCCCGAGCGAAACATCATCCGTAGATATCGGATATTTGCATCATCGTCTGGTCGTATAGATGTTGCGTTGGATGTGATATAAACGAAGCCGCCCGCGGCGATTCGACTGTCTGCGCTCGCGTGTGTCGCGATATATTATCATACAGGTACGGCGAGAGAGCAGTGATCGCGGAGAGAAAAAAAAGTGGAGATGGTATAAGCAAATGTTTGCCGTTCTGGATGTTGCTTTTTCTTTTTTAACGGATTTTGAGCTTTGCTTTTTTAATGATATTTTATGATCTTATTATTTATTAGATCTTTGTTTAGCTAAATACAGTTATTTAAAAAATTTACTTGCGGAAAAATAACATTGTTATAATGATGTTGTGTGTAATTTATAAGTAACCAGATGTAAAAAGAGTAATCCAACATTGTTGTAAAGATAAAACAGAAAAAAGTGTATTGGTTTTTAGGAAAGACTTTTAGAAATGCTTTTTAAAATTCTAATGTCTATAGTGTACCTTAAATAAAACAAAATATTAACCACGAATTTAAAATTATAAAAAATGCATGATCGATATCAGAAGTCGGTCAATAAGGAATACCAATTTGCATCGAGATTGACTTGTTTAGACCAATATACCGTACCATAAAAGCTGCTGCTTCCCTCATAACGCTAAGAGCTGAAATCAAAAAGAAAACTAAAGAAAAGAAGCTTAAGAGACAGAAACAGGTCGAATAAAACGGGAGAAAGGAAAATAGAGGCCCTGAAAGGAGCGAGAGACAAAAGCAGTGCGAGAAGCGGAGAAGGAGCTGTATACAGTACAGAAATAAAGAGAGATCGAAAGCAGAGACAGTAAGAAGAGAAAAAGCAAATATAATACGTATATATACAACAGACTCAAAAGAGAAGAAAAGAAAAGGGTTTATGTGGTGGGATGGGCAGTTCTGCAAAAAGGTCAGCCCGCGCAAAGAGAAGTAAATATAAGAAACAGACAACAACGAAAAAAGGGAGATCGAGATTTAGATCGAAGATTACTCATAACGGCCGGCGACGAGAACGTGTCCTTTTTGGAGCATTTGTATGTGGATGTCGTGGCTTGCATACATTATTCAAAATTGTCATTAATCCATTACGCGACGTAGAAAAGAGCGTATACATGTATGCCTATCGCGAGATATTACGCGTTATCGGCATAATATCGGCGGATTTTTTGCCGATTGTATAAATTACCGTTATGAATGTTGGGAGATTTGAATATTTAAAGTTAATATTGGACGCCAGATGATATTTACACTCATTTGCATGAAAATTGAATATTTAACTTTTGAAGTTCAACGGTCTTCTTTAAATATTAAAAGTATATTGACTTCCTGGTGATATTGAAGAGAGCGTATTTATACTAAGAAATATTAATTTTTCTGAAAATAAGTTAACTAGTTATATTTTTTTTATTACATAATTTGATGTTTGCAAAATGGAAATTAGCCAAACTGCTTGTAATAGATTCATACCGGATTCAATAAGGCCTGGTCTTATTACGGTATGTACACTGCGATACAAATCTTCTTACACACTATAGTTTGTAGTAGCTGATTTCTTTTTTGATATTTTCTATGATTAATTTTTTTTACGTCTAAAGTTTGAAAACAATTCATCATAAATGTAAGAGGACTTAATTTATTTTGATATAAAGAAATCTGTGGTTGGTTTCTTTTAACAAACACAATCTTTTATAAATTGTTTCATTTAAATTCTAAAAATTATTCAAACCATTAAATTTTAACTGAAACTAATATCAATAATTAAACCTTAAAAACCATCACAACATCCTTAACATCTTACACAGTACAAGAATCGCACAAAAATAAATTCCCAAGCCTAAACACCCGATCCCAAAAGCCCCACAAATTTCAGCCAACAAACAAAACCCCCCCTGCAAATGAGCACTTGGACTCTAAAGTACGCAGAAACGTACACTCAAGTCAGCAGAGCAAGTACCACCCCAACGATTTGTTCGGCATTACACCTCACTACGGTAGCCGACTTTATATCGATACTTACAACTCGCTTGAATTTCATGTCCCTCTTTCTGCTCTCCATTGTGCCGCCGCTCTCGAGCTCCACGAGCCCAGCGTCTTATGTGCCCCGTCCACGCATATGTTTATGCTTATTGCCCCGGGCGCTTGCGAGGGACTTTGTAATAATGTAGAGCGAGGAATTTCGTGCTCACGTATATATGAGCGCTCGCGCTGCCGGAGGTTTTGCTATCGTCAATTTCGTGGCTTCGCTGCAATTGTAAGGCTGTATAAAGCAGCTCTAGAATAATTCTAAGGGGGACTTTAAGGACATTTCTTAGCTTTGTGGCTGGGAAAAAGTTGTTTTAAACTTTTCGAGGACTAATGAAATTCTAGTACGCCTGTAATTTTCCGGCGATACGGGGTAAATGTTTCTTTCTTGTTTTTACGGGCTTTTAGAAAAGTTTATGGCGTGCTGCCGGCTAAAAAGTGTTATCTTTTAAAATTCAGCTGGAAAAAAATCACGCACGATAATTTCGGATTTTGCGTGTTCGATTATTATGAATATGCGAATTTCTATCGAGAAGTCGAATAATCAGCGCGGTTTGAAGTAAGATTTCGAAATCAGTAGTTCGTTAAAAACCAAAGCAGCATGAATTTCATTTGCTGTAATTGCAATCGCGAATTGCTAACCGTAAACCAAATAATTTGAATATTATAAGTAAGAAATATATTTGCGATTTTACAATTTCCATTAAAAAAAGCCGCTCAGACCGTGATTCTACAAGTAAACGCATATTTACCCGAGCATAAAAAAAGTCCAACTGAAAAAAGAGCACGGCGGAAAAATCAAGCACGCGCCGATACGTTAATTGAATATTTTGCTTCATAAATATTCATGTCGATTGTAAAACTTCGATAATAAGGAAACGAGCTCGGAAAATCAAGCGAGATCCGCCCTAAAATACTATACCAGATGCGATTTCCGAGCGCCCCCTACACAAATTAGCATTCAAACAATCGTCGTTACATGTTCCTTCATAAATCTGCTTTATGAAAATTAGATTATATACCTACGCGTAAATTACGTTCTCCCCGAGCGCGCGAGGAGAGATAAAAGGCAAAACATGTCCTTTAGCACTCGAGCGTTCCAGGCGCGACGTATATAAACGCGCGTGCAGGATCATTTCGATTTTTTGCAGCGCCGATCCAGTTCTAATTTTCCATAGCCGAGCCTGTATGCCCACACCTGCCGCGTCAGCGTGCGAGTTACGCCGTGCATTTGCTATATTCAAGCGCTCTCGGCTTTTACGTTTTGTCTTATATGTGTTCGTCATTTACATAACAGTGCATAAGTTGAAAGGATTTCTCGAGATTTAGAGGAGCGAAGAGTAGTCAGGTCTATTTAAATCAAAATCAGGCTGGTTTATCATGGAGAATTATTTGCTGTGCACTCCACCTTTCGAGTGTAGCGGAATGCTGTTTAATAAGAGAGACATCTTAGATACAGAGGTAATGACGTCATCGTGATGCACTTGATGCATTATGCTTCTAGAGTCGCGAAATTATAAATAGACTTTAATGAAAATCGAAGCGATGCTGACGGTCAATTAATTACCGCGGAAACATCAATTTAAATGTGTTTCCAATATTTTTGCGCGGACAGCAACAGTTACTTCAATTAAGTAATATGTAAATTCGTGTAAGATACCGGATTACTAGGCTCGAAAAGGCGCGGCGTTTGACTTTTTGACTTTTAGCGCGCATTTCATCAGACTTTCAGAAAAGCAAAATCCGAGGCGCGTCTAATTAAGTGGTCTCGCAGAAGCTGAGAGAATATTTCATTCCTGGATCGATTGCGCTTTTAATTGAATAAATTTAACAGTCCAACAACTGCGGCCATCGACATGCGGTTTTCTACATACACACACACACACGTATTCTAACGGCTTACGTTTACAAACTGCATATATACGCGCGCATTTTAATTAAGAGCTGCCGCCACCGCCGCGCTATAAATCAACGCTCGAGCGCCTTTTTCATATGGGCACACCTCGCCGATACGCATCTCCTCGTTTTTCGAGAGAAAGGAAAAAAAAAGACAAACGGTCTCTTTTTTTCCTTTCGCCCCCCTTTTTTTGCTGGCGCACGTGTGTTGGTACACGCTTGTTTTCGTGTTTTTCTCTGTGTGTTCTAATCTTTCGTTTTTTCAACGCGGTCAGTGTGTTGCGGTTTGAGCTAGTCATGCGGAGAGACAGAGCCGGGGGCGAAGCTTAGAGTGGAAGAAAAACTATGGGAGAAAAGAAAAATTATGCTGGAGCTTTTGAAGTGGCTGAGACTTTTGTGTGCTTGGATGGTGTTGGGATAATGTGGAATCGAATGATTCACGCAAGTAAAAGCAAACGTGTAATTTATCGGGAATTGATATAATTTCGGAATGAAAAGAAAAGGATCGCAGGATGAAGATATCACTGTATTTTTATAAAAAAAAAAGAATAAAATTTTTCATTGGATTTTTATTATTAACCTTTAGTAATTTATGGGTAATTTCTTTTTCCCTAGAACTTCTTGATTATATCCTACGTGAATAAATCTTTTTTTAACTTTAACAAAATAATTCTTTTAAATTTTTAGTCTTTATTTATTTTTTCTAACCTTAGCAATTAAAATATGGACTTCGTTTAAATTAAGTAACATTTTTAAATATTCAGTAATCCTGCCAATAATTTTTCGATTTAAATTTTTGTTATTACTAATTTATATAAATATAATAATAAATGCATTCAAAATTCAGATTATACATATACGTAACACTAGAAACTAGAAGGTGAATAATAGTGTTGTTAAACTAGTATTTATTTCTCTAAATTACTAAAAATAAAATAACTTTGACTAAGCTACATATATTTACGATCTATAATAGTCTCGTAAATAAATTAAAGTAAATAGAGAACTAAGTAAGGCATATATTGTAGGTTCACATATCACTGACCTATCTAGATTTTTTCCAAAGAAATTTATTATATTTACAATGCTACTATATCTCTGAAACAAAGGATAACTAAGTGAATACTAAAAATAGTAATCTAGAAACAGCCAAACTAGATTATTTAAAGCAATCACAATAAACATCGCACGCGTAGTTAAGTTAAAATAAAGGATCAGTAACTGGTTTGTGAAAACCGGTAAGCTACGGAAAAGATTTTCCCAAAAGATTATTTAAATGTAACGTATTAGTTTTGAATTAATAATGAAAGAATATTCTTTATAAATTTAACGAAAAAAAGAACTGGTTAATAGATCACTGTACCAAGAATTTGGTAATCTAAAATCAAATGATAGGTACCGGATTAAATGTGCTTTGTCTTACTAATTAAGAACTAAAACTTCTGAAACCTCAGACAGAAGCAGCGTAGCCACTGACATTATAATAGATTTGATTGTTATCTAACGTTTGAAATAAATGGAAACTTGTTTAGTTTCGATATGAATTTTCCGTGTAATAGTTAATCTAACAATTCATCAGATTCCTCCTTATATTATTTTGCATTTTTTATCCTTTCCGTGATTGCGTTAAAATAAATTGAAATTATACTACTGAAATTAAAATCCATCAGGACCAACCAACCCATTTAAACCAATCTTTCTTATTAAACAATTTTTCAATAAACAAATAATCTGATGACCATGCAGGAAAACAATAAGAAACCGCAAGTTTCTCTCATACATCTTGCCAGCCAGAGTCAGAATTTCCATTCAATCAATTATACATGCTATCTACTTACGTTGTCAGTGAAACTCCCGTATGGTGTTACAGACTTTTCCTCTTCCTCCACAAGGTCCTCAATTTACCAGCAACAGCTGTCACTGTGCATACGCGTCTCCTATTAACAAACAACATCGCACCTTTTTCAATCGACCATACGCACACCGGTTTGCACTCGCCGACCTGTTGCACCTCCTTTTTCACGGCTCGCGGTTGCTTATAAACGCGCAAAACTCGACTTTTCCGGCGAGAACGTGACGGCTTTCGCTAATTACGCCGGCACTGCACAAGTTCATTGCTGCACGAAGTCGCCCGCGACAAATCGATTCGTTCGATCTTTCAATTACCGATCTTTACCGATACTTTTTCCATCTCCTATCCAGTGTCGGCAAATTGTGAAATTTGGACGTTATTAAGATACGGGCGATGAATATTTGCCGGTCGCAAGGTTGAGCTTTTCTAATATGAAAAGGTTGCGCTGGCGAGCCAAATGAAAGGCGCAGTCTGGCAGGAATTTGTCGATCGCTATCGCTCCGGCACGTCGATATTGTATGTCAGGCGAGAGAGGGATGTCTTTTTTTCGCTCCCACCGACTACTGGCTCCGTGAATTATTATGCTGGAAAAGACGCTAATTTTTGCGCCCAACCGGCGCAGGAAAAATTTAATGGATTCTGTCACCGTCGAAATAAACTGGCTCGGCTTCGAACTTTCCAATGCATGTATATGCGCACACACGTGAAAGGTGAACTCTCGCGAGTCAGCGAGGCAGCGAGAGCGTTTATTTATAGGATAGGCGAGCGGTTGTAATTCGTAAAACTCGTCACTGAATGTATGGTAATGAAACGCCGGCTGATGCTAAAAATCCTACGCTTTTCATTTAAAGGTTGAATGTGGAGGCATTATTTTCTTTGGCCGGCGGTATATAAATAGGAGAATTTATTGATAATTAATATTGTTGCGTAATATTGTCTTGTCTTCGTTTAAATGGTTGCCTCAAAGGCTATTTGCCAATTTACATCTCGATACGCTCAAGGAATAAGAGTAAAAATTTCGATGAATTAGCTTTTGCGAGTTTTTAATACAGATATAGTAATTTATCGCGTGTTATATAACAGATGGTATTGAATAAATGATCTGGTATGAATAAGATAAATTTCAAGTACGAATCTAATCTGAATCTTACGTTTAGCGTTACTAATCTCAAAGTATACGACTATCAGTTTATTCGAAACTGGGGAATTCAATGATTTGCTTTGTTAATTACAGCTGTTGATCTTATTCAATAATTCGATTACCTTTAAACTAAATTTACTGAAAATTTTATTAACCTAATTTTACATATTACAAGATTCCATATTAGATTTATTCCTCCACATATTATTAACCGATTCCTTCACTAGAACACGCTACCTATCCACTTTAAATCAAATCCTCACATTGCGCTAAACTAACTCCCATCTTCCCGAATGTCCACTCGACAAACTCGAGAAATTAAGAGCACCACATTCTATCAACGAATTAAATCAGATGCAGAGCCCTGGCACCTGCCGGCATCTCTAACGATGCCTTCCCTACGCAATCACCACTTGAACGCGTAAATTGCCTCTTCTCTCATGGCTCTCCTAGACTCTCGGCCGAGGTGCGAGAGAGCAGCAAGTGATAATTATCGGTCGTACTCACGGCGGGGATGCTGCGCTGCAGATCGCCTCGGCCAGATAAACGAAAATCGAGACGATATCCATTGCCAGTCCACTAACGCACGGTGGCTACCTATGGGCGTTGATACTTCAGGGGGCCCTATTAAAAAATCATAAATAACGGCCGTGACGACTTTGACGTATTTTCCGTAGGCGCTGGACCATCGTCACCGGGATAGACGTGCTTTTGAGTTGGGCAACGCGATCGGTGATATTCGGTACGCGCCGCCGCCGATCTCATTATGTCGCGCGAAGGCGGACTGCTCGAAATAAATGATTCATGTCGGCGCTTTTTTCACTTTTACTCTTGCGCTCACCGGTCTTGGGATTGGTGATATATACATAATGAGTAAGGTGAGAGTCATCGTGGCTAATGCGGCTCGAGGGTGAAGGTTCGCCTTTCGAGATTTTGTAACTGGCTGCTCGATATGGATTTTTTGAACTCGGTAGATGAGCGTATTAATCTGACAATGGGACCTTGCGACATTTTTTTTTCTTTTTGACGTGTTATTGTTTTGCAACTCATTGCAGTATTTATTAATGATTGGGGACATACTTTACTAGATAATTAATGCAGTTTTTTATAATGGGTATTTTAGATAATGGAGACAGATAAATTGTGTTGTAAATAAATAGTAATGGATATTTTAAAATTTGATTTTTATGTTATACTTTTTTTATATAATTTTTAACGCATATCATATAAGATAAGACTAAATCGATGCATTCAAATGTCTACTCCGTTATCGACAACTTCACATTTTGCATTTTTAAAGGCTCCATTTCCCCCTCCAACCTCGACTAAAACTGTAACAAAATAATATATTCAGTGAAACCGACAGTACGAGCCAGCTTTCATCCACCTGCAGCTCTCTCGTCCCGTTGCCCCCGTACATCTCGGTCGTCAGCAAAAAGCCACTATAGCATTGTATATACAAGACAAACCTGCACGGTATGCAAATGCGTTGCTGCCTCTTCAAAGAAAGTCTCGCGTCTCCCCAGAAAACAAAACTACACGTGTCGCGTCCTCCTCTTCTCCCTCCCTCCTTCCGAGACTGGAACAACCTACACCTCCGTACAAAGGAGCGAGACGCTGGCGCTTTTTTTGCGCATCGGGTTTCGCAATTATTGTGCGCAAGTCTGCCAAGAGACCAGTTCTCCGGGCACGGAAACGCGAGCCGACTTCCTCCTGGAAATCAAGAGTCGCTTTTTAATTAATTGTCTTCGGAAAAAGCGGGCCCTTTCGACGCTCTCGCCACACCGAGATGATGGTTATTTCGCTTTTGTTTCTCGGACGAGGCGCGCGGATGTCGTGACTTTTTTCGTCGCCGGTTTCTTTTTTGCCAGCTGTTTGTTCTGCATTCGTTAAACGCGTTGGACTTTCTTGGTATTGGAGGAGTGACTCGCATGGACGGCGGACAGCGAGATGTAAATGCCTGTTAATGACTGCTAAAAGCTTGGGCGTTTTTAATGGAAATTGAAGAATGGAACTTTACGCGTGTTTGTTAAAGGATGCACATTTCAGGAAGCCTTTAGACGATTTTAGCTGGCTTTTAAAGCTGTTTGAGCTCGTTCAAAATGCAGAGTGTTGCTTCGACTTTTCCTGTAAGCGTATTAAATAATACGATAGCTATTTCAAGATAATCTAGTCGTTTAGAAAGAACGTTGATAGCAATTAACTTTCCGCATTAACCCATCAAAATTCCTTCCAGAAAATAAACTTATCTACTTGCTTCGCCTTAAATTCTAAACCGAACCCAGTATTTCGCGAGAAAGTCCAAATAGATCAAACCGATCACTTTTCCGTCATAAAAACTTACCTTATCAAGCCGAATTCCTTCGATACGCCTCTATAATAAAAGCGAGGAAAAGCATTAACCTCGAATAAAGCGCGCGCGCGAATCGAACTTTTTACGCGCTGCCCCAGCGGCGCTATGAAGTTTCACCTCTCTCGTTGTCCCATTTTCTCTCCGCGCGCGTGCCGCCAAGTATCCATTATTTGCGTTTAAGCTTATCGGCAATTTTTCCCCGCGAGCTTGCCGCGCGCTGTACAGTTAGATTTCCGCTCACTAGAGTGTGTGTATATATATATTGGAGAGATGCTGCCCCATAGCGTTAGCGCGCTTGTCCCTGCGGGCTCGGGTTTTTGAGGTTAGGAGTACGTTGTTAGATCGAGGAATGCCATTTACCCGAGGAAATGTTTGCGATGTTCCTATTGTACAGGCATTTAGAGAGCTCGCTGGCCTTTTGAGGTTAGTGGATTTTAAACGATAAAATGAACTAACGATCAATTTTTACTATTAGAAAATGGATACTTGGCTTCGCGCCGTTTATTGGCCAGAATTTCCCCATTTTGACATTGTTATTCCTGGAAGTGTCTGAAGTGCTGAATTCTTCGATAACTGATGACAATCCAAAAGGTCTGGCTAAAATAAAATATCAAAACAGTATTATCTCTTCGTAGAGTATTATACCAACTCCTTTAATAGAGATATTCGTTTTCTTCAGTCTGCGATGAAACACACAAAAGCGAGCGGTGCAACGACTCTTTCTCATGGCGCGTATTTTTCTCCGTTTTCTTGCGACCACGACGCGTCACGCCACGCGTGTGTGCGCGAGAATATAATCCATCCTCCGCGTAATGAGGTTGGGCCATTACACACCGCCGTGGATCCCTGCCCGAGTGCATAGCAATTATATACGTCGCCGACTTTGATTGTACATTCAACGCTGCTGCTCTAACTTTCCTGTCTGCCTTCTCTTTGCCCTGGCTGCTTTCTCGCCTTTTATTTTTCTCCTTTCGACGTGTGTGTTTTCGACTCTTACATTTTTTCTTCGATAATTTCGCCTCGGTTGCACGCTTTGACGCTGTCATTCGGATAATTAAAATAATTATATGTTTTGAGGTTTTGGCTAAAGAATAATTTTAGTTTGGATGCACTCGGTGGATAAAAACAAAGTTTCGTTTTAGCTGTAAAACAGCATAATTATGAAGACATTACAATTTTATGCATTTTTTAAATGAAAGTTCTCTTCAGAAGTGAATTATAACATTTGAACTCTTTTAAATGAGAATTCGGAATTAAAAATAATAATGTATAATCTTTTGTATAATTACATTTTTAATTAGTGACAACTCACTAAAATTATTATGCCTGAAAGAAGCTGTTTCAGATTTATTACATAAAAGTAAATATATTTTAATTGAATATATAATCCTTTCATTTTTATTAATAATCACATGATTCCGTAATAGCTTAGTGAATTATAATTTTTCTATTATCCATGACCTCCTTATACCTTTTTTATACATACAATTAATTAAAAAAGTCATGCGTGTAAAATTTTTATGACAGAAGTCTTTAATCAAATCTTCAAACTTTCAATTTCAAACTTAACTCCATTCAACAGCTAATAATTATAAACTTGCGCTAAAACAAAAATTACCGCAACAAAATCCTTCGACTCCAGAAAACTCCACCGCACAGAAACCTAGAAACAAGTAAAACTACTTACTTATCAACAACTACCAATCTGCCGTAAATTATTTTCCAAACATATCCAGTCTCCGCTCTTGAAAAATAAAATTCTCTCACATCGGCAATAATCGAAAAACACAAACTGGTTTACGCACAAATGCAAATTAACCGATACCAAAAAAATCCCGCCGTTTCCTCTACACACGCGCCCCGTTTGCTTTGCTATACCTGCACCACTGGGCGCGTGCTCCTCTCTTTTTTCGGTTTCCTTCCCTTTCGTTTTCTCGGATGCGTCGGCCGCGCGCGCAGCCAGAGGAATCATCGTAATTACGCGTGCGAGAACGCATCCGGCGCTTCTGTTCAACGCGGATATATCTCCGCGCACACGCGAACGCGCTCGACAATTTTCCGCGCCGCGAGTTTCACCGCGAAAACTGCGCACGTGCGCGAGGGGTTTTTCATTTTTATTTTAGGATGTAGAGGCCTGGGGGCATTTCTGGGGAACGATTCAATGCTGCGATTTATTTATTGATTAGGGGATTTTTATCTTGCGCTCCTTTCAGGATTTTTGAGCTATTACAGGCAATTGGCAATTTTTATTTGATGCTGTTCGATGTATTGCGGGTAATTGTTGTAATTGTTATCGTGGAAGAGGAGAATGGAGTTCGAGTGCGTTTGTTACGTTATTTTCTCGATTTAATTCTATATATAGATCTATAATTAATTGTATTTTAAATGTCTGTTTTTTATTTTATCACATCGAGAGAAAAGTAAAGTCATGAGAATTAATTAACGGATCAATTACTTTTGATTAATTCATTAATATTCAATCTGTCAAACAATTTTTTTTAGACATTCGCTCAAATTTGTGCAAAGTGTTTCCGTGGCCTCAATTATTCGCATTGCGAAATTCAATAAATGAATTGATTATCAGATTAAATTAAGAATTCACGGTATTCAAATTGGAGCAATCACGTATACGCGTAGTCAGTTCACCCGTTGATTAGTTTTCTAATTTCAATCGGTTGTTCGACTTTTCATTACGTTCGCCTCAGCTTCCGTTAAATTAGCATAAAAACGAGTGTAGGCATAATAAGAATTAACGGTTGCAGCTGAGCGAAAGAAACATTTATTGCGAAAAGTCAATTTATTCGAGCGTGTAAGGTGAAAAATAAACAGTCGTGTTGCGGCAATTAACACTTTACTAGATTGTTTGTTTTAGGCTTGACTGTATTTTATTTGGAGTCATGCCTTCTTTAGGGAAGTGAAACTGCACTTTATCTGAATGTAGCTTATAATTTGAGTCACGTAGTTTTTGATATAAATTTAACTAAATTAAATATTTATACATTTGAGGCAGCGATTTACTTTATGAAAATTAAATTATAAAATTTTCTTCCTTTATGATAATATTCCAGAAGCGATGTTTTTGTAAAAAAATAATATCCTTTGTAAAAACCATTATTCTAATTTAAGATCGCACTTACGTATATTTTTACTCGAGCTATCAAATTTAAACCACAGGCTCTTCTTCACCTCCCCAACGTACTCACTGTCCAGTTACATACACCCACAAAATATGTATACATATACATGCATTTCGAGAGCAACAGCGCCACCGAGACGGACAGCTGACGCAGCAAAGCACGTGGCGCAGACTGCAGGTGCACCGTTGCCGTCTCTTATCGCACTGGCTCCATCGTATCTCTCTTTCTTTTTTCGTGCCTCCTCTATTTCTTTTTCTTTTCGACTGTAATGTATACGATGAGAAGATTTTTTGTATTTCTTTATCTACACTGCGCTTGCCGTCGTTACGCTGTTGCTCTGGATGAGCTTGTTTTGTTTCAGGCGGTTTAGTGATATCTTTTTCTTCTTGGATTCTAAGTAGGAGTTTTACATTTTTTGTGCGCGTTGTCAAGGAAAAGGATTCATAGATAAATCTTTCTGAGTATTCACTTAGGTATAAATTTTAATTTATTCTTTAGCAGTCGTAAAAAATAATTTTTTTTTTATAGTAATGAATTTTTTGCGCGCTTGAGAAAACATTTTAATCCTGTTTTAAATTATCTTTATAACTTATTAATTTTATTTTCATAAGCCTGTACACGTACATTTGTTATTCATGGCATTCTAATAAATTTTGCTTTTTTAACGAACTTTCTAAATACTATAAAAGTAAATTATATTCTTATTTTCATAATGTTATTATAAGATAAAAGTTTAATCTAACATTTTTTTTTATGATCGCATAACTTATGTTCTTGATGAGAAATTAGGATCTAGGATCTATTTTATTTTTTCTTTAAAATTATTTACAACTAAATTTATATGCCTTAAAACTTCAATTGGATTTTTTTTTGGGTTTAGCACTATAAATTAATTTATTTAAATTACATATAAATCACTTTCCTTGTGTGTTATTATAATTTTTAAATTACAAAAATTTCACTTTTTTATTCTTTAATTTTTTTTAATGTATTTCACTTTTATTTAGTACTTTATATAAATAGATGCATGCTCTTGATTTTAGTTATTACTTTAAATTCCAACATACGGTGTACAGGATCAGGCTAATACAGATGCAACATGATATAATTTCATGTAAACAGGAAATTAAGTTTTAATTTTTTATTTTAACTTGATCAGTTTTTAGAAATAATTATTTTTAATATATATTTACAGATTTAAAAAATAAAAATATTAAAAAATAATTTATAAATTATTTATTTACTAAGAGTTTTTTTAATCATTTTTTAAAAATAAAAAAAAGAAATAATTCATATATAATCAAGATAAATATCAAAATAAAATTTATAGCTCAAAGGTTTTTTTAATTCTAATAAGCATACATGTGAATTTTTTCCGCTTCCTTCCCAAGCAATGCAATTTTTTTCTGTAGTGCAAATTTCGCTTCTGAGTGTACATCGCAACAGGAATTTCTGGTCTCGAGAGAGTTTTAGTAAAACAAGAATTTTATATTGCCAGGACCTGTGCAAAGTGCACATGTGGTTTGATGAGTCGTGGAGTTCGGTAGCTTTTACTGTTATTTTTCTATAGTGAAAGAATTAAAAATCATGTGATTCACTTTGCTTAACCGCGAAGATCCACATTCATCTATCGAGAATAGAAATTTAAAATTCTTTATATATTGAAATACTATTATAAACAACAATAAATATTTATATTTCTAATAGCATTATCAGTATCATTTTTATTGTTATTTTTTTTTTTAATGTCATTAAAATTCCAAACTATTTTGTTTCTGACCGCAGTCATTTTCTTTTTTATGAAACGTCTATCCATCCATTCTTACAAGCGATTCTGTTTTAAAGATAGTATAACTGTCGTAATTATAATTACTAAAATCAATTCAAAACAAAAGCAATCACTGCTCAATGGGTTATTAAAATTCAAATCACTAAGTCAAAAAAATAAATGCGCAGTTCAAATGTAGCCGTGCACATAGCCGAGTGCACAAAACGACGGTCGTGCCCGCGATTCCGACATTCCGAAGAACGTAATATTAAAACGCCAGAGAGCGGAGATTGAAAAGGCAAGCCAATCTCTTGGAAAATTATAGGTTATGTTGTGCTATATGGCGGCAGCCGGGCCATCTACACCACGTGCATCGATTTCCATTTCGCGCTTCTGCTCTCTTTCATTCGCCTCCGCAGGCGCGCGCCTCAAATCTCCGTTTTGCGAGACATGACAGTTTAATTTTCCATTCAAGCACTGAGCTCCAAAGCAGAGTACGAAAAGCAGTATATACGATGGCATTGTGACGTCATGTGCCGTTGTAAGAGTCGCCGCCACGTGAAAGCATTACAATCTGCACAATGTTGGCCAAAATGTTTTGTTGATGTTATTTTTTTGATAATTTTTTCCTTGTATCTCCAAATAAAAATCTGAAAGAGAGTAGAGAAAGTTTTTTTATTAAATAATACGAGATTATTATGTACTTTTTTAGATGAGAGTATTGTATCCTTGTTTCATAAACCTATTTGCATAAAACAACCTTTTTCATGATAATTAATAAAAATACGTTTTGAAAGCACATTTATTTTTTATTACAATTTCTATTGTCCTCATTTCTTTTGTGATAATCTTGATTTCACTGATCTCGAAATGATGTTAAAACAAGAAGTTAGAAAAGAAGAAAATAAACGATGTTAACTAGAGTGACATTACTAGAACAGTCCCAGAGATACGTGTAACGCTTATTTCCTGCTCCCGCGTCTGATATTGTCTAGATACCGGTCTCCGGTGTAGATCAAAGTTGGATATATGCCGGCCCTGCTCTGAGAAATTAGAAACCACTTAAAGACAATTTTAACTGATATTAAACGGGAAATGAATCTTTTAATTAAATGTCTAGTTTTCAAATTCTTTGTTCTTTTTTAAAAATAAACGTTTACTTGGTTATTTAGCTATGCTTGTTTAAAAATCCTTGTAAACAACGTTATGGTGAAATACGCGAAAGAGCAAACAAGAGTCATAAATCAGAATTTTGAATTGATTTTATCTAACAACCAGTAACAAAGTCGTATAAAAATTTACTAGTTTCTAAAAGTTAAAGCTGACCCACAGGTTTTCGGGTATTGTAGATACGTGTACAATTTAAGTACTTATTTAAACAATAAAAATGTTTAATAATGTATTCTAGTTTATAAAAGTCTTTTGAATACATTCATTTCAGTATGCCGCTTCACAGTCAAAGCAGGAAGAAAGAAACAATCGTCGCGAACACGTGTAATAAAATCTACCGTTGTGACTTTTCGTAACATCAAGTATCGAAATGTACGTGGGCACACGTGCGCAGGCGTGTAAAAATTATCATAGCCTCTTCCAAAGCTTTTAGAACTCCACTTATCTTCCTCATAACTTGACTTGCAGGAAGAGTGCCAAGAAAGAATAGTGCTAACATCTGTCTAATAAGGAGCGATGGTGCCGAGCTTTTAAGTGCACTTCTGCAGTAATAATAAGTTTATGAAACTTTTCTATGAGACTTGTTGGAGAGAGGTTTTATCCAAAATATGATTATCCTATAACTTGTGAATTTGACCTTAATTATATTATTGCTTCTTATAGTGACTATTAATTTTATATGCACAAAAAAGAATTTATCAATTTTTTTCTCGAGTATTTATATGTGAGAAGATACGTCAAAATATATTTGATGATCAAGTTCTATAAAAGCTAATGATATAACATTGACTAGACAAGTTTTTGTATTATTTTATACCACGGAAATCAATAATTTTTCACTGTAAACCGTCATCCGTTTACGTATTCAAGGCGAATCTTATACAACACTAGATATAGAAAAACATCATTATTCAGACATCATAAAAGATAATGACGTGTTTACAATGTTATTGTGAAAGGTTCTAAATTTAAATGTTTCTTCATCGGTTTATCTCTTTATACCGATAATTGCTGCAATTTGTATATACCATTCGAGAAATTATACTCTTGAAAAGTTCCGCACACTACAAAGTTTCTGATCCTATATCACCTATTATTTGTCTATAAATGCATTGCCAGGTATAAAATTAAACTAATTCACCAATAAATACAACTTTCTACAAGAAATTTCAGATACGAATCGTAGCTGTCAGCTACGGGTATCAGACTGCGGCTATGAGACACAGCACGACAAATTTATACAAAGTAGTTTTCCAGCTTTTAGATTCATTATAAATCTATTCAGTGGCGTACTCGAAAAGATGGTGCTTTACAGCTTGGATCTGAAGTGAAAGTAACCAAAGTAGCTTTCAAACTTTTTTAAAAGTGTCCTTCTCCCCGTAATTGCGAGCTCGATAATTTCAGATTAACCGCATTAAAGCTACTTTCTCTCGAAACAATCGATTATAATTTTTCTCCTAGCCGATCATTCTATTTCTCCAGCGCAGATTTTTATCTCGGAAAAACTGCACTCCAAGCCAAATAAGCCATTATTCGTAATTACTTCTTTCTCGGATACCTTCCACGATATTTCCCGACATTGCCCTGCCATCCTCCCTCTCTATCAATAAAAAAGATGGCTTTATTACTCCCAATAATCCAACCACCTCACTTTCCCCACACTCGTACCAACCTCCAGCCTCTCGCGAGCCGAACGAGCTACCTTCGTTACTCGCGGCATCCTCTGGCCATCTCTCATCCACCGGCAAGAAATTGACAGCTCCCTGGAGCCCGAGAGAGAGACAACCGGTCGTCGCCGGCGCACGTGTTTTTCGGCGTCTATACACATACACACACACTGACTCTCGTGCGTATGTCCCGGGGGGCATGTACAGTTATGCGAGAGAGGCCGACGATCCTCGAAGTAAAGGAGGCCAGTGCGACCACCGTTATAAGACACTCCGCGACTCGATTTCGACGAATGGCTCGTACAAAAAGAGCAGCCAGACGCTGCGTTACGTAGGAGAGGTTTTTTTTCCGGAGAGCTGCCCTTTTTGGGATGCGTGTGTGCGCGCGCGCGCGCGAGCGTTAAACCTTTGAACCAGGCGCGTGAACGTGCGAGAATGGAGAAAGGGAATATGACGTGTTTGTGCGTACGTACACACGATGTGGTGTCATCCTCTGACTGGGCGGATATTTGATGGGTCTGGGTGGGTTTGTGTCCACATAACTGTTGCTTCGTCTAATTTTGAATTGCTGAGTTACAGTGGTATTTACACTGGGTGTAAAGATATGGTCTGGACGGTTTGGATTTAATAATGATGTTGAAAAAGTTGCTAGAAGAAAGTAATTGGAAATTGTTTACGAACATAATTTAGTGGGGTGATTATCCGAACAAACTATGTGGTTTCAGTTTTTATTTTTAATATCAATGCTCATAATTTACATACAATGTTAATTTAGGACTGGGTTGTTGAAGGTATTTTTATGTAGTTTTAATGCACTGCGCAGGTACTTTCATTATTATTATAGTCATAGCGGGAATGCGTAGAATTTACTAGACTATATTATCAAGTTTTTACTAGCAGTAAACTAGTTTCAAACATTCTATTATATAATAAAGCATTTTAGTTACCTTATTAAATTGCACCTTATAAATTCAAACTATACCTTTTTATGGAGACATTTCAAGTTTTCTCATTAGCTCAAAAATACGAAGTACATTCCCTTACTCAGAATGTGTTTCTCACCTCCCTAACAGTTCTGCACTTCCGTTTTCGAATCATCGAAACCTACTGCAAAGAGACATAATTTCATGTTATTACGCATTCAGCTTAATGCAACTCGATCACGCATATCGCATTAATCAAGAAGTATCTCAATCAAAAACCGTTAAACAAAAGACATGTGCATTGCATGAAAACATTCTTGCGCCAATTTCGAGAAACTGGTGCAATCGAAGAAACGAAACTGGTCCAAAAGTATGTGTTTTTTTCGCAATTGCAGCCTTCCTTTTTCGGTCCTTCCGTGAATTGCAGGAGGCGGAAGCCCCTTTTCGACGTCTTCATATCGCGTGCGTGCGAAATATACATAAGCGTTGCGTGCCTTTGCATCGGTTATACATACAGTAATAAATGGCAACGTGTATATGGAAGTTATAATGGATAAGAGTAGAAATCGGAGATTACCGGACGCTCTGATTATTCGGATGTTTTTATGAAGAGGAAATGCTTTTCATTTGTATTTGTTTTCTTCTAATTATAAATGCTGTTTGTTATGCGTATGAGCGTGGTTGAAAGTGGGAAATGAGTGGGAATAATTAAAGGAAGATTGAGTGTATGTAGGCATTCCAGACGGGTGAGAATTTTTGTAGACGGCTGACAATTCATTGAAGTTAGTTTTCTTAAACTCTGTTACAACTAATTATTTAAACAATGCTATGTACTAGAAATCGCTTTATAATATGACCGCACTATACCCATTCAACGGTTAAATGTATTATTATTACATAACTTTTGAAGCAAATAAATAAGGATATAAAATCTTTTTCAATTTAATTTAAATATAAACCAGTTGCAATACGAAAAATATCAGTAATTGTCATTTTTTAAATATTAAGAATTATTTTTATTCACTGTTATTCTAATGTTTTATTTTCTTTGTTTGTTACAGGTATGTAATACTGTCACGGTTTCTGTGCATTCATATAACTCCATACTTCATAGGTTGGTGTATTTTATAATTTAATTAAAAAATTAAGAAAAATAATTAACCATTCAATTTTTATGAAAATCAAGTTTAATTTATAATAAAATATAATGAAATCAAAACTGTTAAATGCATCCAAAAAGAGCTTTATTCATTCAAAACAATCTTGTGCAATGTTCCGTAACTTTGCATCTCATTCAAAGCATTCGTACTGTATTAATGTGGTAAATTATTTTTCAAAATTATTTATCGTTTAACACCCTAGTGATAATTATATCATGATAATCTTTGAAAATAATTTATTCCAAATACCGGAAAATAATGTTAAAATTATTGTATAATGACTATAATATAACAGCAATAAAAAATGCGAACATAACGATCCGTACTAGCGTTTTCAGCAACTTTCACCGTTCGTAAAATCGTTATCGTACAAATCCAACCTAAAAACTGCGAAAGAAAAAACCGCTTCCCACCGCGAATTACCGCAAAATTTCTACGAAATCACGGAGAAATTAGTCACGATCGGTTCGTCGAGTGGAGGCCTGAGGTGCGAAGTTGGCGTTGCACCCGCGACAATCAAAGCATAAGAGCCATATTTCGCAAGGCGAGTTGAGTGGCACTATTTGGCACTTAGAAAGAGTTTGCAGTTTGTACGTGGATACATGGGGTATTCTGTGCATAACTACTGTAAAGATTTTTTTTAAAATGTTAATATTATTGTAATTTGCATAAATATTTTATTGAAACATTTTGCGATTGTTAAATTAGCATACTTTATAAAATTGACTTTGAAGTTTACAGATAGTTGATTTCGGATTTACCCAATTAATCATTCAAGTATAGTAGAAAAATAATCCGGCCAAAATACTGAATTAATTTAGTATATTCTGGTCAGAATATAATTTATTTTCTAGCAGAGAAGTATCAAATTAAAATAGGATTAATTGATAGTTGTTATCGAAATAAAGCATAATAATTGTAACGATGTATTAATTTTAACTAATTATTTAGTAAAATAAAATGCATTTTATGTATTAATTGTAATATCTAAGGCATTAAAACTGTATAGAAATACAAGAAATTTTTTCTTAAACGACAGCAATAAAATTAGTTTTTGTACAACATTTGAAGAAAAAAGACTACTTCTTTTATTACTCATAGATTCAATAAAACTATTATTAAAAAAAAAAAAAAACATTTCGAACTTAAAGTAATAATCTGACGCAGAACTCCCCGTGTAGCGCCACTCAAAAAGTGGCACGCGAAGCAAATCAAAACGAGCGTGACAGCCCTCTCTCGCTTAGAGAATCGTGAGCGATCGCTTAACTCGCCGATTTACTCCCGGCAAAGTCGCATATGTGCCCTCATACAGCGACGTCCCTATCGGCATCGATCGGCGCTCTTGGCTTTTATACCCGCCGCTCGTCACGGCGAGTCGTGCCCCCCTCGTGTATATAAAACTGAAAATCCCGGCTCACGGCTTACTCTTACACGCGGATGACCTACAAAGCTCCGTTCTCCTCGGAAACTGGGTCGCTTGTGTGGGTGCAAATGCGCCCGGGACGCTCTTTTTTTTCCCTCGAGCAGAGCGTTAATTACGTCAGGAGAGTATATGTACGTGCGGCTATATTGAAAAAAGGAGCTCTCTTTAACGACGCGAGTAGTTTTATGGTAATTGAAAGCTGCGTAATAGCGGCGCTTGCCTGCAATTCTTAGGCGAAGGCTTTGTGTGCAGCTGGGGTGTAGGTAGGTAGGCGAGATTTGCATTTTTTTGGGATCGGTCGGAGTTACGAATTATGCGCGCAGGTGAGGCAACGAGCCCGCGCGGCACGATTTATTGTGATGTCAGAATTATTATGTCGGGGGTTATTGATGCGTAACTTTCGGCGATGCTGAAATTTACTGCTAGTTAATGATGCATTACTTGTACATATAATGTTGGCTTTTTCATACAACGTGGGTAATTATCCTTGAGTTATGAACTTTTTTTCTTATGTATTTACATAAATTAAGAGAGTTGTAAGATCAATAGTGATTTTACGATATTATGAACGTTACTTTAATATTTTAATATTTCAATATCTAATGATTTCGCAATTATATCTTAGATATTCTAAGTAAATACTAAATTTTCTTCAAATGAAATTTCACTGAATATTTGAAATGGACTTTTAAATTTAATTCGCAATCGGTGCCAGCTTTAGAAAGTAATTTTATGTCTTTTGGAGCCTTTACAAGATTTCATTCTGCAATTGATAATATTACCCATTAAATTTTCATTTGCAAATTAATATTGAAAATTCTGAAATTGTTCATTATCTAAGAGCTAAGATCTTAATTAATTAAGAATAATTTAAAAATAATTAAAACAATTCTAAAGTCTGCATTTATTAATTTCACTATCCTCCAACAGGGATATTTTTTTGATAAACACTATGCTACAAAACATGATAAAATCTCACTCACTCTTTCGAAAAAAAAACAAATTTTTCAAACAACTTTTTGCATTTCTCTTATTTTGCGATTGTTTATCGGCCACCCCGGAGCTTTCACTGCACGTGCACACGCGAGGAAAAAAAAACAAGACGAAAAATCAGCGCTGCTGTTTGGGTTTCACCGAGAAAAAGTAGTATTTCCACGCGGAAGAGTACTCCTTGGAGTATTCGCTCGCACGAGCGGCACGTGTATCATGTTTCTGCCGCCGCGTAGACAATAGAGCCCCTCGAGTGTGCCTAATGGATTAATTGGGGAAGTCGTCAATATGCCGTGACGTGCTTCCTAAAGTTTCCCCGGGCAGAACGTTTAATTACCGATAGACACAAGTTTGTTTGACTCGTTTATGATTTTTACGTGGGTGTAAATTAGATAAGTCATGCGTGACGGCAGTTACGAAAAAACTTGAATGATTTGTTGTTTAATTTTCTTTCTTACAGAAGTTGAATCGAATTCTATTTGTTCAATTACTGACACGCGGATTTTCATTGCGTCAGCGCTGCAGTGCCGAGTTAATAACTGTTTTGAAAGATTGATAAAAATTAGAATAACAGTATAAATAAGGTTTAAAAAAATTATTTTACTGCTGGCGAGGTTTTAATAAATTGAGCACATGAGCAGACTTATTGTTTGAATTTTTAAAATCAAACTGTAATTAAGAAAATTATATCCCGATCGAGATTTAATCATATCTCTGCCTTATCGAAAACGCTTTTTGCCACATTTTCCATCTATTTATCAGGTATTTTGACAAACTTGGCTTGTAAATACATAGCTTGTAAATAAAATGTGACGAAAAGCGTTTCACCTAAATAAGCGAAAAATCACTTTCTACTGGGACAGCGAACTAATGTTTCTTTGATGGCATCACCTTCATAACGACTTTTCAAATGAATCAGGTTTAAATAGTGACGTTATAACAAAATTTGGCTCACTTATACTTTTCCCATTTTTAAAACTTCTTACGAATCAAAGATTTTAAATAAAACCATGCTTTTATAAAATTTAAATCCAATGTTAATAAATGCTTTTCTATACTACTAAAACAGTATCGTATGTATAACAACCCTCTATTTTCTCTCGTTCCCTCATTTAATTTCAGCACCAATCACCTCTACAACTCCATCCCTCCCCAACCCTTTACAACCACCACACATCCAAAAACACTGGGAGAAACACGAGAACCACAGCACATCTCCCTTTAGGACTGGCAACACGTATCGCGCTCGCATTCCCCAAACCGATTTCCTTTCCCGCGCGCTCGCTCGAAAATTATCGAATTAGCCAGGAATCCGCCCTTGAAGCTACGCGGGAGCGATTCTCGCTTCGGATTCCAGCGGAGCGCGCGAGAAGAGAGAGGGAGAGAACGAGTGCAACGACACGTAGACCGAAACGTGATCGGCGCGAGTTCGCGAGCGCGCAACCTGACTTCGGCTCCACAGGGGTCCGCGCGCCAAGCTCGTGTGGTCGGCTCTGTGTAAGGCTGAGGGTGTCGAGGGATTAGGCTCGCTCGACGTGATTTCTTTGGGTTCGTGGCTGGGAGGTTGTTAGAGAGCTGGTTGCTCGCTGTTGGATGGATGGGGAATTGCTCGTTTAGAGGAGTTTTTGCAGCTGTGTTTGCTGATTTAAGGAAAAATTTGTGTTTGGGTTGTTTGTTTTATTTAATGTTCGATGTAATTCTTGAATGCTTTATGTTTTCGTGTTTTGTTACGTAAAGTTTCGTTTTCTTGTTCAATTAAATCTTACGTAAAAATGCAATCTTTAAATAAACTCATTCCATTGTGACCCGCTGTAGAGAAAAGTCATAAAACAAACTTTCTCTCCACCGCAACTGGAGACCCCCGTAAACTTCAACACATCTCCCCCTCACTCTCGTATCGAAACTAATCAACACTGCCTTGAATCGCAACCCCACAAATTCTAAAGGCCGTAAGAATAAAAAATCATCCCTTCTCTCTACCCCATTCACAAACATACACCACCTTCCATCTGGCTTTTGAGAAAAAGAGTCACGATTCGCAAGACCACCAACAACGTAAAATAGAATTATACGATGTTGGACGTCCCTTCCTCTCCCCCCCCCCTTTCTCCGCTGACGTGGAAAACGATAGCTCTCCTCTCTACTACGGTAGTTGTAATGAAAAACGAAGCCTCTGATGCGCAATTACGTCTCCCGTAATTTTAATTATTCGCAGTCGGGATGTTTAGCTCTTTATAATATATGTATATACGTAGCTAGTTACCCGACTGTTTGATTTTACCGGGAGTTTTATTGATTGGCTAAGGGAAGTAGACCTTTCGGCTGATTGAGTGCTAAGTGAAGTTAAGAGCGACAAGTCAAGTTTATTTACTGGGAGTGCGCGGCTGTTAGTTGGGTAATTGCTCGGCGGTTGGTAATCAGCGCGAGGCATTGATATTTTCGCAGGATTTTAAGGTGTGAGGTTTGAGCGTTTAAATTTCAGAGATACCGGAAATTATTTTGCAATAGTAAATTTATATGATTAGAGGAAAGCTGTGTTTTGGAAATGCTTAATTAGTTATATTTTCTTAAACTGTAATGGTTGATTTAACAAAGTTAATTATGTAACGTGTATTTACCTTGTTTATGTATTATTTATTACTTCCATCTGTCAGTTGACTGTTTTTTACCTATTATTAATTATCATTTCTAGCAAATCGGTCTCTAATGCGTTAAAAATATTCAGCTAAGCCTTAATATATCAAGTCAGCTGTAACGTATTTACCGAATAAATGGCAGTACTATAATTTTCGGCAAATAAATATTAAGTGCGAGACTTCAGCGGCTGACCGCGTATGAATAAATTATGTCTTTAATATCAATCCAAATACGATAGCACATTAATTTGTATATTATAAAATGACTCGACGAAATTTATGTTTCGAAAATAACTGTTTTCTAATGTGCTCGGCTTTCGTGAAATGTTCGGCATCATTAATTATATTTAATGACTCGTTCTACCATTAGAAAACCCTATTAAACGCATTTTACTCGCAGTTTTTTACATAAAGTATCCGTTCATACATCGCAGATCAAATCTTCCTGCTAGGAAATAATAATGTAATTTTATAACACAAAAAATTTTAATTATTTCACATATATTTTTTCAAAATTTAAGACCAGGAGCTACTATGAAATGTATATCTATCAAGCTATTAAAAAGCATAAAGGAAAGCACAGTGAAATTTCTTTGTTGCCTCGTTTATAAAAACTATTCAGAAGATTGAATGCATCTGATAACATTCTGACAGGTTACACGTTATACGCACATGAATATCTAGAATAATTGAATTAGTTTTCAGTCCAATTAAATTTTTAATTTAAATCACTTAATGCAAGTTTTTTCTTTCGTGTTAATCAATTTAAAAATCTTAAAATAATGATCGAATTTATACAAATTAACTATTGACAATGACAAATCAAAATTCCGCAATTTGCTTTTTTTACAATACTAGTTTTTACACAATCACACATGCTATCTTATTCACAGTTACATTATTAAATCTTGTATAAAACAATAAATTAAACGATCCATCTCAACAAGACAACGGTAAATTACAAATCTCACCACACCAGGCTAAAAACCAAAGTCAACGACCAGATCCACAACAAAATCGCAACCACACATATATCCAGATTCCATCGACTCATCCGGTCTACACCCTTAATTTTTCTTCATCGCGCCCAAGGCCTATGTAAATCAATCTCGGAAAATCCGTATACGCCCGTACGATCAATTATCCCTCGTGACATTTACGACTTTATATGCGCGAGCTAGCCCTGATTTTTCGGATCGATTCGCGCTCGCGCGCGAGCTCCGGGGAGAGGCGTTTATGAGAGCGCGTAGGCCTGAATCGGCGATGTAACCGATCGAGGATTTACGGCGGCGATTAAGGCACCTCGGTGACTCTCCGAGGCTCTCAGCCTAGGCGGGAGCGCTGCATTCGAGGGATGACAATGGCCACGTTAATGAAGATATAGTGAAGAGAGATTCGCTGGTTATACAGCCACTTGGACTGGATTTACTATTTCGATTGGCTTGTCCGTGTGGTAAATTTAAATTTAGATTCTAGTTTGGAAAAATGTCGGTTCGGTTTCCGCTGGGAAATATGGATACGGTTCATTGCGATCGTTAGTTTATAACAATTTATGACGTTTTCATACTTTTATTTCGACTGGTTTTTCGTATTACTAAATGTGTTGATAAAAATGTAATACTATAGATGACTCAGGCCATTACTTACTAGCCCCGACTGAAAGCACAAATAATCTTGACAAATAACCCTATAATAATTTCAATCGCAAAAACAAACCGCAGTATTAATCTCTCGCTCGATCCTTAAAAATCAATCAGCAGATGGCGCGGCCCAGATCCAAAGCAAAGAGTGTCACGCTCTCTCACGAGCGCCGGATTCCTCATTATACCGGCAGTCCCCTGCAGTCGGCATCGAGGTTACGTGCGCGAATCGGATTATTGCCCTGCGCGCTTTAATTAAAATTACGAGCTCGAGCACAATGGCGCAGCGAAAAACGCTTCTCCTCTCTCTTTAGAGCCTCTCTCTTTTCCGTGCCGTGGCTGCTCGCGCTGGCTGATTAATACGAGCGGGTATAATTTTGACGATTACGCTGCGGTAATGCGGATTTACGATTATTTTCAACGAGCCGCCGCATCTGAGTGAGAGAGAGAGAGAGAGAGAGAGAGAGAGAGATTGGCCTGGCGTAGGTCGGCGAGCAGGATTTCATAAAAGGTGCGTAATCTCTGTTTATGCGTGCCGGCCGGTACTATTTAGATACCGAGCAATGTATCACTTGGTTTATAATTATTTTTTAACTTCACTTAAATATGCATTTTTAACAACACTAAGTTTTTAAAGCTTGCAGTAAATTTGTAACGAGTGTATTTTTCAAAATAATTCTGTAGTAGTATGAAATTAGAATTAAAACAGGATGTAAAAATGTATTTTAATTAAAATAATCCCTGTAAGCCAACATATAGTAATGACAAAAAGTGACATTTTCCTCTTATATATAAACGATATTAGAATAAAAATATTGTTTTGAGTTCTATTTACTATTTTTAATAAAACTTTAATTATACCTTCAAAGTTTACTACTTTTTAAGTAAGCATTACTTTATGAGAAATTCTAGTATGCTTCAGTATCTTACAAATAACTGCACCACGCCGCAAATCCACAAAACTACCTCTGCCCACGCGCCAGAAAAAGAGCCCAACGCGCATACCTTAGCCTCTGAATAAGCCATTCCTGGTAAAAGACGAGAACCAATCGTCAAAAACATCTTGCCCAACCAACAAAAACCTCGCATCCGCATGGTGCCCTCTCTATCTCCTATACAGCCTCCATTCCTAGAAGGAAAAAAATGGTAAAAGAGAGGCGTAGCTAACTCAGCGCCTCGGCGTCGTCTGAGCTTCCTTCCCGCGGCCGCACAAAGCCCGGAATTTCCGTCACCGCTTTTCATCTGCCGTTTCAGGAAGAAAGCCGCCCGGCTCGCAGGTTCGCGCTCTCACACACCGGGGAGTCGCCCACGCGGCCAGCCAGAGCCGTTGTTAACGAGTGGGCGAGCTGAGGTTGCGTGCAGGCTACTGAATCCTTATGGGTGGCGTCTGATTATTTTTCAGGCGGTTCGAGCTGCGTGGGCGATGAGTTGAGATTGAAAAAGTCGCTGAATTAAAGAGTGAAAGTTTTTTAGTTTGCGGTGCGACGGTGGACTTTTCTGTGGGTATGCGTTGGGTTTTGCGGGTAGAGAGGTAATAGGAGAAGAGTCTAATAGCTTTTTAATGTTGAAGTTTCTAAATAAGTTGGCGTATTTTGTTACCAGAAAATTTTTTATGCGCGTCTTTTATTAGTTTTATACTTGGTTTATATGAAATTTTATTAGAACTATTGTTAGTGTAGCATTAAATTATAATTGAAGTGTAATTCAGTAATTTTTATTTCCATACATTGAAATGATATTTTCTTTATTTTCAAGTGTCTATTTGAGAAAATAAATATATAAAAGCAACAATTTAGTCAATATAAAGTAAAAGTCATTATCAACCGATATATTTGATTTTTGTGCAGTCGGTAATAATTGACGGAATGTTCATTTAAATTTTTGAAATTTTGTTAAGGTAATAGGAATCACGGCTTGTTTTACCATGTGAAAGAGTAATACAGAGAGTATTTTTATACCTTACCTTAACAAAAATTCAAAAATTTAAATCAAATTTTTGTTATTTAGGCAAATATCTTTAAAATTTTATAAAAATTTTTAAATTACTAGATATTGTTTACATAAAACTTAATTTATAGAGAAAGTTTTCAACCCAATTTTATAGCAAACGCTCACTCCTGCTACGTAAATAAAAACTCTATAAAATTCAAACCATTAGTGATATTCAAAAAATTTCAGAATAACTACCCGCTGCCCGAAACTTCGCAATCTCAATATTACATCTCACTATTATTACTTTTACCGTCTACTAACATTTTACATTCGCCATCGGTGCTCAATTATACATTTATATATTCCCTTGCGCAAGCAATCGATTTTCGAGAGCGCGCGATGATAAACCCGATACACACTATATAGGCCGTGCATTGATCGATTGCGTAAACAGTGCGCTACTTACGAACTTTGGCAGTCGACGTCAAATCCAAAAAGTTTTATTCGGTTTCGTCGGTAATGTACATAGTAATGAGCTTGCCATCGACGTGGCTCTGAGAAAGTTTGGTAATCACCGCGAGGGACATTAAAACTTTGCAAAGGCAAAACATGATGCCGCGGCCGCAAAGAGTAATTTTGCCTTGAATTATACAGCGGATTCTATAAATAAAACTGCCTTTTTTGCGCTACTTTCAGTTTGAGATTTACAGGCTCGAAAATGAGCTGTTAACGTCGCTTGAGAGTTGTGTTAAAGGTCCGAGTAAAAAGTTAAGAATCCACGTACAAGATAAAATAGTAAATCTCTCAATTTTCAAATTTTATCTTACGAACGACGCTGACTATTTATATTATACAAAAATTAATACCAACTTAAAGCAGTAACTCAATATTCCCAAGAACCCAAACGTCGCACCATTAATTTGCAAAAACAAATATATCCATTACAAAGCAGGAAGGATACACGCAGCCCTCCAAAAACCCCCGAGCCTTTTCGACTTTTTCGCCATACGGCGAGCGAGAAAGCCACTTTACGGCCTCTCCCCGTCGACTCAACGGAAGGCGCACGCAGCAGGCAAATATGTATATATATAAACGAAAGGAAGAAGGCGCAGGTAGAGCGCGCGCCAGGTGCGGCTTTGCGCGACTAATGCGCCAGCGAGTGCAAGGACCCCGGGAAATTTTTTTTTGCTTTTGGAAGTCTTAGCGAGACGCGCGCTAGCTTAAGACTAGAGCGCGCATGCGCAATCGGACTGCCAATGCGCACGCGCGCCGCGGCGTAATCCAATTATGAACGGGGTATTTTCGCGGCTCGAGGGATGTGGGTTATGGTTATTGGCGAGATAAGTAGGATGGCACGGGGGGAGAACCGGTTGTAAAAATTAAAGAGGACGAGTGTCGCGCTGGTTTTGGTTGAGTGTTTTTGCTGGGTTTTCAGCGGGTTTTTGGCGCGCAAGCTGTCTTTGAGTTTGATAAGAGTGAGAAAGTTTAATTGAAGGTGAGGATTTTTTGGATGATTATGCAAGACTTATTGTCGAATTATCGTTCTTAAAAGCAGCGGTACTTTTTTCATTTAAAAAAAAAACATCAGCTTAATTTATTTTATATCTAAACTATACTATTACAAAAAGTCGCCCATTTTTACAACTCTACAAACCACTGCTCCAAACGCAATTCAGCCCACAATCCAGACACCAGCCGGCTAATCCCAGAAATTGCCGATAAAAAAGAGCGCAGAAAAGCACCTGAAAGCGATCCAGACCTCCACAAAAAAGTGCCCGCCGGACGCTTTGTTCGACGCGCAAGTGGGGCGTGGACCGCTCCGAGTTCGTCGAGTCGAGCTGGAAGAAGGATCGCAGAGAGAAAGAGCCGCACCTGCTCTCGCCACGGCGACATTAATCTCTCCTGGCCGCTTTTGTATATATGTGCCTCGAGCTTCGCTTGGGATATTCTTATTCGAGATCTCGCGTGTGGATCGGAGATTTTTTCTCACTATTTATTGGATTTAAGGTCGAGGAAAAGAGGGAGGGGTGAAATTGGTAGGCTTTTCTTAAGTAAGATGGAAGTAGCTGCATTTGGGCAGTGGATGTGTTAATTGAGTGGGGGGACGGCAAGCGCATTTTTCACGATCCAATCTGGTAAGGCTATTATCGAGGATTTTCCGGGCGCTTGGTGGGGTGAATTTCTAATGAAGTTGTAGAAGCGATTGTGGGTTGTTAAATCTCGTTTTGAAAAGAGCGTTTTATTTTATGTTGGATCATTCTTAATTTTAAATAGAGATACTTTTTAAAATTTTAGAAATTAAAATTCTATTTTAATAAAATACTTATGCAAGGAATTGATAAAAAAATAATTAGGCAGGCAATTAAATGTTGTGGCAAGCAATGTGAAAAAGGGAAGATATAATTCAGTTCGTCAATTTAAAGCTTACTGAAATTATGGCAACAATAAACTTTTTTAAATTCTTACGATACTTTCCGATATTTCTTGTAGATAGTTATCTCCGGCAATATACATTTAATTCTCCGGCCAATCACTCACAGCAGCGCATTCGATTACGCTTCACCGACGCCGACTTCCGTGATTCGTCAACCGTGACTATACACCATCACCTCAGCTTATCGACGTTACGTTGATGCAATACTCACCGGTGTGAAAAGAACCTCCTGTGAGTGACAGTCGCGCGTCTTGGATTTTCGGATCGAACTGATTTTTTTGTGGCAAAATATTAGGTGGCTGCTGAGTATGAAATGATTAAAAAAATTAACTTGTCACTGAATCGTTTTTTCTTAATCTACTTAGCTAAAAGATACTCTTAACTTTTTTATACATGAAAAAAAATTTCAGTGATAAGAAAAAATACAAATTAAAAGGTTTTTTATGCCTATAAAATAGATGAAAGTTATTCACTTTGTTAATTTTAAGGGTTTTAGCTTTACTGTAGATTATTACCATTTCTATTCTCTCTTTCTCCCTCACACACACATATACTCCCTATCCCTTAAACCCCAAACAAAAACCATAATCCCATTATTTTTCCTAGAAACTTCCTTTTAAGACAATAGAACGCAGCTCCGATCGCAGCCGCGTCCGCGAGGAATTCGCGAGGCGCGCGCTGGCGCAAGGACTTTATTAAAGCTCCCCCGTCGCCGCTTGTAATTACACGCTGAGGAAATAATCGAATGCCGCGTTTCTGTCGTCCATTATATCCTTGCGCGTGTGCGTGAGCGTATACGCTCACAGCGTGGCTAGATCTGTGAGCGAGAAAAAGGAGGAAGGATACAGCCGCGCGGGCGCATTTGCATTTAGACGCGGGTATTATTATGTCCGGCTATAGCCACTGACGCTAACGCGGGAATCCACTTGCTACAATTTATTTCGATGGCGAGTTTGTAAGTCTATTTTTTAGATTGTCGGGAGGGTATAAATGCTTTTGATTTGTCGTTAAAGGATCATTTTTGTGAAACGGCGATCACATTTTCGGATTCGCTTTGTGATAGTAGATAGCTTTGAATATTTGTATGGATACATTTTTTTTTATAAACGACGTAGTATGAAAGTGCGCACATTGTAATAGAGTAGAAGCTTTTGTACTTTTAGAAAGTGAAAAAATGAAAGGGCAATGAAAAAAGTTTTGCATAAAAGCTTTTACCGCAATTGTCATTTTCAGGGTATGCATTTTCTTGTCCTCTTTTTAACAACGAAATGGATGTGTTACAAACTAATACTACAAAAGAATATAGTGTTATAATAATATCGTATAACTACTAAATCTCCGTTTGATTCGCCAAACAAAGTCAAAATAAAATTAACTAACTGTAAAAGTTTCATTAAACGTATGTAAAAGCAATTTCGACGTAATAAAAAAAACTACCGTTCTACACTTTCTCAAAATGAACTTAAAAATTAACACCACATGAATCTTTATTGAAGGACAAATAACGGAGCGTGACTCATCTACTAGTCACGATTCGCACATTACCAGCCAATTTACCTTCCCAAATTATACACATTACTCCTCGCGCGCGCAATAAAATCTACCTCCAAAATTCCTCGTCGAAACCGTCACAAGAATCCTCTAGTTCGCACAAAACTTTAAAACCTCTTCCTTTTCCCAACCTATCGCTGGGAAACGAAACGTTTACTCGACCAATTAGCCGATTAACGTTAATCAGTTGAGCGCGCGCTCATCTCCAAAATCGGTGGCGAAAGAAGACGCGATCTGTGCGAAAACCGGTCTGTCAGGCGAACCGCTGCGAGCATACCGATGAGCGTTTGATGTGCTGTCGTCGAAGCTCTAACGGTTCATCTCTCTGCGAACGCATATACGCGAAGGATTTTTTTTTTCAAGGATGGCGTAATTTATATCGATGTTTTTCTCGTGGTTATGGCGCTGGGTGGACTTGCAGAATCATGAGTTAGTTGATTCTTTAGGTGGATTTTATGACAAAGTCGCTGGTTGTGAAAGGAGTGTGCAGCGTTGATATCCTTAGTAGAAAGAGGGTCTGATAAAATCTCATAAATAGGTACGTTTTAATATCTGTATTTGTAGTCTTTTATTCGAGAATTCTATAAGGTTTTATATAAGCTTTCATAAAAGTCTTTTTCAATAGAGATTATTGGACTTTGCAGTATGTTTCACGTTTCGTATGCGTTAAGTGAGTATTGTCAAGTTCTTTTTTGAACTGCTATTGAGAGAGTAAAATGTAGATGGAAATATGTTAGAATAAATTCTTAACATATTTCGCAGATAAAAATCTCTTAGTACACACAATTCCATGTTCCTCAAGTTTGAAAGAAAGATTTTTTCAAAAACTGTAATAAACTTTCTAATATATCGATCAAATCTATTGTCAGCCAACTCAGACCTTCAGTCCTAAACTTCGAACCCAGTACAAAGGCAAACTTCAGAAATCTAAACTCGCGCACGGCCATTGCCAAAGCGTCCTTAAAGCCAGCAGTAAATTCTGCAGTCGACTTCAAACCGACCTTTTTACTCAAGGGAGACGAGCTCCTTTGTGCCTCGTTACCGGTGATTTAAGCCGCTGGCTAGCTGTTTCTCGAGAAAAAAACTTCCTAAGCCTTTTCCTCTTTATCTCGAGCGTTTAGAGGCATTCTGAGCCGAGCACGCGAAACTTTTCGAGTTGCGAAGCGTACAGCGCGCAGCATGAATGATACAACGCGCGAAGCGTGCCCGGCATTCTGGACGAGCCTCCTGCATGGGTGTACGTGTATCGGGAGCTTTCCGCGCGTTAAGGATTAGGAAACATAAGGGAGAGTGTTGTGCGAAAAGAATATATTTTGTTTTTACTTGTTTATGATAATAAATGTTTTTTTCACTCGCTTTGAGTTATAATACTAATTAATGACCTTGGCAAGTAATACTTATTTGATTAATTAATGATTCAGGTAATTTGCCAAGCAAAATTTATCGCATAAAACATTTCATAATTTCTAGTTTAATAAAGTTTATTAAATAGGTACTTACAATATGTCAAGCGCTTAATTTTTACAAATTCGTAACCATTTTCATTTTTCAACCAAGTTTGTAAACGCGGTAAACTTCGTACATGCATAAACACGTCAGCGGCTTATACAGGAATGTTTGCCTCTGTATGAAGCCTTTCGGTTGGCCGAGCTCAAGCGCGCACGAATTATTAATTATTGCGATCGTGAGCACTTACCTAATGAAATACGTTTCAAAGTTCTCTCTCTCTCTCTCTCTTTCTCTCTCTTGCTTGCTCGTTCTGTTCCTCTTTCCACGATAGATATCACGGGAGTAACAGATTATAGTTCATTAGGCTCGCGTTAATTATTTTGAATTATGCATGAAATATTGAGATGCATGAGGGAAATAATTTTTTTACACTCTAAGGCAGATGCATTAAGAATTCTCCGAAAAAGAGGAGAGTACAATATTATTCAATAATCCTTAAATTTTATTAAACTGTCTTTTAATAAAACTCTGCGATAGTTTAAGTAAACCAAAAAAATACTTTTAAGAAAGTTTAATGACTTGAGGAAAAAACTGAGCGAACAAGTGTAACGGTTAATCTCTCAAAAAAAGATTTCGCGCCAACTTAAAAACCAAATTGCCCAGAGCACCTTGCCCGTATTTTTTTCCGCATTTGACTCTTAATCTCATTTCTCTACCGTCCTTCTTTCTTTCTTTTTTCTCCCAGCACGAGTTTGGCTTTGAAACTTTTTCGCTCGCTCAATTCGGTCGATATCAGCGCGCGAAACTTTGAACAAAGTCGGACGGTCCGAGAGCAAGACGTGGCTATTCGCTGACTGTATAGACCACTGTTATCTGATTTCGATTCATTCGGTGAAATGAGGAGAGCGGCCCTCGAGGCGCCTTGACACGGCTTATTTCATGGTGGAAGATGTTTAGTATTTTCTTGGGAGATACAGTAGAACTTTTATCAAACTTGAGTAAACTTGGAGTTTGAAAAGGACTCTGACAGTTGGGATCGTAATACTTTTTTCATTTGCAATCAAATCCTTTTCTCTTTCTTGGTATATATAGAAAAAATGTATATCATTCTTTTATAACAAAAATTGCTCTAGAGTAAAGAAAAAAAGTGCATAACAAGTATAAATTGAATAATAATCAATATTAATTAATGCCTCTTAATAATGGTGTTAATTGTATAACTTCCGTTTTGAAATTTCTCTTTTAGTTGCTTATTTTATTCAGAATTTATAGAATGTGCAATTAAAAAATAGTTATTAAAATAACTTAAAGTTGTTGAAGAAATGATTAATTAATTAAATACAATAACGTTGTAAATGAAAATTTAATTTAAAAATTTTCTTTCTTTAAACGTTTTAGGTTCAAGGTATAAGTATGTATATAATTGGTAACTTTTCAGGAAGTGAAATGAATGTTATTTTATTTACTAAAACATCTAGATAGCCATTATTATGATGAAAACAGAAAAACATTATAAATTTATTTATTAACTTTCTCAATGTCGAGTTTATTTTCACATTAAACTAGTGTACTTTGACTTTTTCCTTGTTTATTAGCGATATAAGCGTTTATAATCAATGTATAAAATGTAATATTTATCATCGAGCTTTCTTCAATTTAATAAAAATTATAACTAAAAAAAACAAGGTACTTTCTCCTCTCTTACGGTTTTGAACAAAATCTAAAAATGCATTAATTTTGTTGAAATATCTTAAATCTGTACAATACCAGCAAGCATCGTATGTAAAAGTAACTTTTATCAACTTTCACAAAATTCAAATGGATAGGGATAAGACCGACAAACCCGTCTCTCCTGAAAAAGATCTCACTTTTTTCCTCTGTAATCGAGTGAAAGCAACTTTTGTCGCTTAAGCCTCGCCTGAAGGCAAAGAAGATCGAACGATCCATCATCTTTCCAAGCGATCGAACTTCTCGAAAAAGTGAAGACACTCCCGGCGCTAGCGTAATAGAATTCTGATGTCGTTTTGTTTTCACACAAGGCAACGCAAGACGTCTAATGAAAACTTCAAAGAAATTTCCTTTCGTTTGTAAGCGTGTGCGTACGGAGTTAGATTTGTAGTTAAATTTCTTACAATCAAAGATGTTTTAAAGTTATAGTTAGGTCATCCAATAAATATATGACAGTGATAGAAATAGGAGACGGGATTAGTATTTTTATTTACTTTTAATTAGATAAAATATAAAAAATGTAATCATTAAATGGTTTTGGCTTTTTATTACAGAATACAATTATGAAATGAGAGAGGGAGAAATAGAGAGGCAGTCAAGTTTAACAAATTAATTTAAAATCTTTTATTTTACATATAATATATTATTAAAGTGAGATTTCATGCACGTAAGAAGGCATGCATATATTATTTTAAAGTAAGTACTTTTCTACCTGAAGATGATTTTCATATTCATATTTTTATTACGGTCCATTAAAAAGTCTTATTAGTATGCATTTTTTCGCATATATTCTTATTTCTGTCGACTTCCAAATTCATTTTTCTATACCTCAAAATTAACTTTATTGCGGTTAATTTAAAGCAGCTAATTTAAGGCACCAACTATAAAACTTTATTCTTATATATCCGGTAAAAATTCACAGTGGGGCTTCAAAAAAATATATCCAAACCTTCCCACTTATCTTTTAGAGTTTCTAATTCTCATTTCTCTCGTGCACCCCTAAAATAAATGGGGCGATAATTTTTATTTAATTGCGTTTATCAAACTTGGTTTTTATACTGGTTCAGATAGATATAAACTCACTTTCGCAACTTTACGAGCGAAGTCGCTCTTAATTTCCTGACCGCGCCGACAACACGATGAGCAAAAAGAAGCGTTAATCTCGAAAAAGTTGTTGGCGTACTTTTCTCTTTATTTTGCTTTTTTAATACTTAACTTTTGTAAGAAGAATGCGGGTAGCCCACATTCGGTTATTGTAAAGAATATATCTGATTATTTATTCATTAATTGTAAATTTAACTGATTTTCATTAGTCAATATACAAATCACTAAATTATACATAATTGTTTTACCTTATAACTAATAATTTCACTAACTATTTCTTTCCAAGAAGTTACTTTTATTGCCAAAAACATATTTTCTTTCGAAACAGGATGAAAATATTACAGCAGTAAATGATCCATGATAAAATCAAGCCATTTATTTAGGATAAAGAAAGCGGAAGAGACTAAAAGTGGTATTTGCAATGGATTTATAGTGTCTCTGGGATTGTTGAGGAAAAGAAACTTTATAACTTAAATCCCAAAAAAGTACACTCCAGTCACTTTCTCTTGTCCTAAAAAGCTCAGGTTATCGAGAACTGCAAATGCGACAATTACGTTTTTTGGTTGAACGTCAAGAAAAATTGCCGGTCGATAAATAAATTTTATGTTTCTGCACTTTATTATCAATTTAAACGTGTAATAATAATCAGAGAATTCTCCGAAAATGTAACGTTCATTTAAAAGTAAAGTATATATTATTATTAAAAAGGACCGTTCCCTAATAATTATGCATAAGTAAATTAAATGGTATTTAACGTTCAAAGAAATAATTATTAAATTCAAACTGTATTTTCAATGTTGCTAAGCATTAAAATAATCGGATAATTTTAGAAATATTAATACTCTTAATGATAAAATTAAAGTGAAAGGTAACGTTTATTTTCAACTCAATTTTATGCAACTTCCGTTATTTTTTCCACTACTTATCCTTTATCCCTCACCAAAACGTACATTTATCAAAAGTTCATCCATCCGCTCTACCTCCCTGCAAGAATAAAAATCAACATTCACACAAACATCCACATAATTCAGTACACGGCATCTCCAAGCGCATTCACCGAACCTTTCACAACTTCAAAAAAAAAGGAGAAACTTCGAATTTTTCATTCCCGAAGCATCCGTCTCAGGTGAGAAGCTGTACACCGTTGATCTCAGACTCGAGCTCGTATATAAGTGACGTAAGAGCGGGCGCGTCGTAATACGCGTGCAGGAGACGGCGCGAGAAAGCGCGAGCGTCTGCCGGACGACTTTTCTATCCGGAGAGGACGTCGACTGCGCCGAGAGCGCGTGCGAACTTCTCACGTGCGGAGCGTGCGTATATACGCATTCACGATGCGCGCTCGTTGAATGCGACCCAATTAACATGGAATCGCGAGCGCGTACAGCTGCTGGTAAAAGTTTAAGGGTGGAGTACTGCTTGAGTGTGTTGGGTTATTGGTTAAAGAAGTGTGGTATTGGCTGGGCTTTGAAATCACTTAGCTTTTGTTTTTTTTTTTTTTTTGTTAGATTTTAATTGGATTGATTGTAAGGTTTCAGATTCAACTGTTACCAGCGTTAATCGATCTTTTGAGAAAGTTTTGAATCGTGCAAGCATTTTACTTTTGTAAAATATCAAATTAAAAAAGGTTTTGAATGTGTAAAGTAGCTATTAACATTATTACCAACAGAGATATAGTATCAAAAATTAAATAACAGTTTTTAACAAGAGGTTTTATTCGATTCTGTAGATTTAACCTTCAAGTCTCCAGGTAAAAGAAATTACATGTTTCTGTTAGCACTATCGCAGTGAAATCCAATACTGGCATTATATAAAGTAATCGTCAATGTCAGATTGCGATATCGTATCAGTTCCATTTGCATTACTTTAACCAGAGTTTAGTTTTACCAAGGAAATCCTCTATTACCTCAAAAAACTATTCCTGCAAAATAATACACACAAACTATCATTTCAACAAACAAGAAAATCCTAAGAATATCCATTAAGCAACCGATCTTCAAACCGATCATCGAATTTTACTGAATAAAGACTTTTAGCAGCTACTGTACACTCTCACCGCGTACAACATACACACACACACACTCGGTGTGTTACATAAATCGACTCGTCTGTCTCTCTGTCGTGGGAGCCGCAGCAGCAGCTCTCTCGCCGGGGCTCAATCGCGTGACAAACGATATTAACGAAGATTGTCGTGGAAGAGTGTCGCGCGACCCGCTCATGAATATTCCCACTTCCTTCCAGCGTTCCAGCTGGGCCGGGCTCGGCAGGCGGAGTTTCCAAAAAGAAAGTTTGCTGCAGAACTCGTGACGAACGAGGAGAGTCAAGACTGGACCAAGTTTCGGTTGGAAAAGTCCGGAGAGGAAGTGTTTGGAAATCCGGAGTCGCGAAAGAGCTTGGATGCTGGCAAACTGAATCGTGTTTCTTTTCGTGAACTCTTCGTTTATTTTAAATGGACTTACGAATTAGTCATGGGGCTTGGCGGTACGTGGGACAAATCGGCTTTGCCGATGAATAATGGGGGCTAATCTCGTTAAAGAAACTTAAACTCATTTACTAGCGAAATTTTTTATGCGGCCTCGAGACCACACGAGGCTAGGGTATAGAGGAGAAGTTGAAATTACCTTGCTGTACATCAATAGTCACCAATGTAAATTTCTGTGCTCCACGGGCTATCAAGTCGCCAATCCTACTTCGCCAAAGCCATAAATAATTCAAAATAAATATCCTTCCAAAAAAACTAAAGGTAATAAGCCCGCGTGACTTGGTCGTTCCATACGCACCATAACTAATTACTCCAATAGGTAAAATTCCACGCACACCTCGCCGCCAAAGCAGCCAGCTCGCAAAGCCCTCCCTTAGAATCGATAAGCCGAAATCCGGTGATCCTCTTAAGGAATCAGACATGACTCTGCAAAACTCGTGCAAAAGATCAGGCGCGCGCGCGCGCGACGAGACGTCAGTACGATCTCCTTGCATCACGACGACTTGCGTGAGTGCACTTCCCCGTTTTCACGCATCCGCGGTGTATAATGCACCGGGTTATTCGGCCCTGGCATGCGCTCCAAGGAGATTTGCATACGAGAGCTGTATATCACGCTGAACTGTTGCGCAGGAAGGCTGGCTCTGGGAACTATTCGCGGCTGCTTAATGCGAGCTGCTCGGCCGTTTGTTGGTTGATGGTGAAATGGAGCTTTTTTGAGGTGTCGAGGATAAGGCGAGAATTCCGAGGACTTTTTCTCTCTGCTAGGAAATATTGTGTGAATTTGAACTTTGTTTTTGTGGACTCATTGTGGAGCTTAATTACTTTGCTGATTTGAATGGAGAAATTGTAATTTAAATTTGGAGTTTGTATGTGCTTTCCGCTCTCCTGGAATCTCGTTATACGCATAACATACTAAAATTACACGTCAGCCATGACGTGCCTGCTTTTGATAACGTTTCAGTTTGGGCGAGGGCTTGATATATTTTCGTATTAAAAATCAAATTTATGCATCCTCAAAGTCACACGCTCTAATCTAAAAGACGAGTTTATAACAGCCGGTGAGAACCTGTTAACACGTCATTTTTCCCGTCGAGCCGAGATTCTCTTCCGATACATTGTCTCTAGCCCGCATTGTCTACACACATATACGGCAACGCGAAGCCCCACAAGAGAAGGGAACAAAGTGAAACGGCATGTGGTTCTGGATATGCGCATAGATATTTATAACGAATACGTTTCTACCTCGGTAAATATGTTTACTCAGAGCTTGGGCCGTGTACCTGAAGACACCCGGGGAAGGCCCGGGATCAATATTTTTGAAGAAGATGTCGCAAGGAGGACTCGGATATTGACCCTACGTGGGAATTCACCGTTACCTCATCTTATAGTTCACAGTAACGTGCGAATTTGTGTACGCCCGAGCGAGAGGAAATTAAATTTTTTTATGGATATGCGATAACGTTTAAGCTGCCGCGTTGTTCGGTAAGGGAATGCCTTAATATGCGTTATATTCTTTTTTATCGGTGCGGTGCACTTTCTCAACGCGGGTTTCTGTGAGGGAAGTTAATTATTTAGATTAAAATGCTCGGCTTGCTGGATAAAAATGCACTTTAAATTATTAATTAGCGTGTGAGATTTGTATAATTATCCCGGCGTCAAATTTACTTATGGCGCAGCTTAAGTATTTATTTACTCTTTATAATGTTAAAGGAATTCATTACTAAAACAACTATCTAGTTTTTAATTTATCAATCGCGCAGTTACCTTTTGCTATTTACTCAAATAAATATATCAATACTCGGCCTTTTCTGATGAAATCCAATTTAAGCTAGTCAAAAATTGTTTTACCGAATGATTAATTACTAAAATAATTTCAAGTTTCTTCTGACTCAATACAGTCATTCAATAATTGATTAGATTTTAAACCTGATAACCGAATTGACTCCATTACTCCGAAAGTAAAAGTATTATTAATTAAAAGCATCGATCGATCGCTTCGCCTAAACGAAATCAATCCCCTAAAAAATATAAGCTCTCGAATGAAGTGATTAGTCACTCATTTTAATTAACCACTCACTATAGCAAAAGCGAAAAGTCCGGTCGAAGCAACACGTCGCTCAATCCGCGTACCTAATGTAACGAGCCAAACCGGGTGTGCACTGCGTCAAATAAACGCCTGCCGGTCAAATTAGTACCTCATTAAGCGAGCCGTCGACGGCCAGGACGAAGCTGCGGTCGATTGTAATCGGGGCCACCGCTTCGATCGTTAAAAAGCGAGCCATACACCTGCCATTACACACGCTCGCTCGTGTATACACATATACACACACGCGTACTTATGCAAGCCCGCAGCGCCAATTTCGTCGCGGGCTTGCGCAAGAGGCCAGTCCATCCAGGGTATATTTGGCTATCTGATGTATTCGATATGTGTATATATAAGGTACGCGCGATGCCCTCTGCAGCTGAGCTGCCTTGGTAATCGCTTTCCCAGCGCATATTCGCTTGTTGGACCGCCGCAGCGGAAAGAGGATTATCTCACGGATTGAAATTGGCTGCAGATAGCTTTGTCCGACTTCCATATGGGAATGGGGGTCGCTGGTGTATTAGGAATTACTCGGGATCGCGCCTTTTTTTCGAATCGTTGCTTTTCTCTCGGTAAGAGAGGATATAGGAGGGTAAATTATTAATGACGTGCAAGTATGGATTTTCGCTCGATAATTTATGATTTAGCGGGCTTAATCGTCAGCAACAATTCATGTGGGCATTTTTATCTTGGCTCTTATTTTTCTTTATTACGGCAATGCGCATTCTTATCTAACTCTAGCTATGCGATTCGTAATTTAGTACCTGCAAAGATATATGGGCTACACCCACTTGCAAGCCAAAAAAGCTTCGACCTCTTACATAACTTTTAATCTAGCCGGATTAATACAGCATTAATTCAAGGCAGGATACACACTGTGCAAATAATTACAATTTAACCGTCCACTATAAATTTATTCGTCGTATAGCGCAAGATAGCAAACTAACCCAGCTTTTAATGAAACGATTCCAGCTGTTACAATCAATAAATCCTCATCAGCCAGTGTAAAAGAGTCTTCGAGCGCAACACCTGCGCGAGACATCTCCCAGGAAAGGAAACGCGACATCGCGAGTAGCTGGCTCATTGTGCGCAACACTGTTGCCTCGGAACATACAGCTCGCTCGCACATAAATTCACGCATGAATGAAATCGGCCGAGAAAACGCAGTCTTCTCTCCTCTCGAAGCTGTACAAGTACCTTCGTTTTACTGTTACACAAGAGCAGACGCAGGAGAGAAAGATAGGGGAACGCGCCGCGTCCTGTGAGCGCTGCGACAAAGCACGGAAGTGTCGCTCTTTATATAGCCGGAGCGTCTGCGAGTCTCGAGATCGCGCCCTCTCGCCACCTGTCGGACGGCTAGTGTGTCAGATATTCGAAGGGAAAATATACATGTTCTGGGTATAAAGGCTTTCGATTGATATATCACGATTGACATTCATTCTTCGATGATGTGTCGTATATATGAGATTTCATGTATGATTTCATCTTTTGTGATGCCTCATGAATCTTTAACTGCTAGTTGTGTGTGCCCTTAAATCAAGAAGATCTCGTCTTTAATTAAGTTGTCTTCTACAATAATATTGAATAAATTGTGAATAAAATTTAATACAATTGAAAAATTAAAATCTCGTATAGCTCTATGCTTTTTTCTAACTTCTAAAGGTAACGGTTCCATTTCAGCGCTATATTTCAACAATCGTCTCCAACGACACTTGCTCAATATACAGTGATCGAACAAGCGATACACTTGCATAGCCTAGCGTCGCAACGGAGCAGCCTGTGTGGACACTGCCTCGCAATTAGCCGACTGGGAATCAGATTAACCTCGAGCGCTAACGTCGTTAGGCTCGAGAGCTAGCTTGGCTACACGTTCGACATAACCTCCAAATAACGGGAGTAGCTCCGGCTTTTTTTTTACCGAACAGAGCGTATACCGTCTCCGTGACTAGGTGCACAAGGTGCACTTCCTCTTGCTAGTATCTCCTAGCAAGAGCGCAAGGGAGAGAGAAAGTAAGCGCGAGGCGAAGTATTAAAATAGGTACAGCGCGCGCTGATTGCGAGCGCGCGCGGATGTGGGACTTTTTTTTCACGCGAGCTCGCGGGGTTGTCGAACACGCGCGCTTTAATGCGACTGCGCGCGATTTATTATTATTATCGCGCGAGAGTGCGAACACTCGCGAGGAAGTAATTATATCGGCCGCTGTGATGAGAGTGTTATTTTTGATTGTTGAAACAGCGGATGACGCGGGGAGATGAATTATGTTGTCGTTGGTGTTGTTTAAGGATTTTTGATAAAAATTTTATTTAAAAAGAATGTTAAACTATTAGTTTTTAATTTACTTAATTTTTAATTTTTACGTTGACTAAGTGAAAAGGGATATACTCATGTAGTGTATTTGTGTTTTTTATGTTCCTATTTTATATGGATAATGGATAATGTGAACGGAATTGAAAACAAAAATCGAAATATTTATTTCACAAAATCTTTCTTAATTAAAATGTAGGATATATAAATCATGTTACTTTTAGTTTAAAAATAAATTTTTTTATTAATATATCAGTGTTACAATAAATAATATAACTTAACTTATACATTTTGTTTTTCTTATGCTAATGATTTTATAATATATATTCATAAAATTATTCTAATTGCGATGAGTAACTCCACTACTAATCTTGATACCGACCGCTAAACTAACTGTTTTTAATAAGTTTTTACAGCACGTCATATAAAAGATGTTTTTAAACTGTCGAGCTATATATATTAGCAGTTCCGAGTGCAAACCTGAAAAATATTCTCAGCGAAAAATGCAGCAATTATAATAAAACCTTATTTACGGTTTTCCTTATATGTTACGCAAAATGGCGGTTTTTTATTAGCATCATAAAATGTTATGTCGGCTAGTTTATCTTTAATTATTCTTATTTATCGTAAAGTTGCTATCAATTCTTGATTTACAATGAAATAAAGTTTCTAATGAATTACCAGAATATCTGTGGATGCAGCTTTAAAACGTCTCTATTCACATTTTAATCCCTGTAATTATGTGAATACGTTTTGTTTATATTATTTTATAACCAAACTACTTTGCAGCTCTTATAAATGATTTCTTAATAGAGCTTCAAAAATTAAAAAATTAATCGACAACTTGTCTAATCGTACAATTTACATGTAAAAATTACCTTCTACTTCAATAACCTAAAAACTCGTTTTGTCAAAAAAATAAATATTATACAAAAATATATAAAATATTAAATATATAAATAAATAATATATA
>UELX01000949.1:0-55504 GCA_900480035.1 Eupelmus urozonus
TATGCTACGATTATTTCTTGTATTAATAGCGTGACAAATATTCACGGAATTATTCCTTGATTTTTCTCTCCGTGTAGTAATTGAAATTATAAATTAAGTATTTACAATTAGTTTATTACTAATATGCTACTAATACTAATATTACTATATTTTGTAGTATTTTAATTATAATACAACTTAATTGACGTTAAACAAAAATATTTAATTATAATTTATACTCTTGCTTATTATTTAATTTTTTGATGCAGCAACATAGATTTCTTAAAATATAAAATAATTAACTAAATTTTTACATTTATCTTCTAAATTGTTTAGATATATCATTTAAATTTTGTTGTTGTAAACAACTTTAATAAATTTTTTATTGTACAAATATTGATATTTTTGCAATTTCTAAAACTTGAATTCTCCAAAACTTTCATAAAGATTTAATAAAAATTACATTTTTTTAACATTACAAATATTTTTGTAGTGCTATTCAAATATTTTAAAATCCTTCAATGTTTGTTAAAAATAAACAGTCTTTGAGAAGATGTTGTAGTCGTATAAAACATGAACTGATTTTTAAATCAAAACAATTTTTCTTATTATTATTTTATAAGCTGAGCGCCCTAACTATTACTATTAGAGAACTAATGAACTCATTACATTCATTATAAAATTATAAATTTTTAGAAATACCTGGAAATTCAAGACCACCTAATTTTAAGAATAAATCTATTATCGCCATACGATTTAGAACATTCTATATTTAAAAAATATTTATCATTCCTAGCAGGTGTTTGTGTTACTGTTATTAATGATATACATGTTGCACTTACATATTCAAAATAGTTACAGTGTCTATTTTCTATAAAATTTATTCTTGTAAATGCATTATTTTAATAATTTTAAGTTATAGCATTATTCGCCACTTTCGTAGTCTTCTGAGTTTTACGTTTACATTTACGTCTTCTTTTCGCACCATCGTATCTGCTCACGTTGAAAGTCGCGGACCAACTAAAAGGCGTAGTTCCGATTACTCGAAAGAAAAAACATGACTTACCAATCAATATTAGAACTTGTTGTATCAGTTGCAATGGCTGGGCTACGATTTGGTATACAGGAAGAACCGGCAGAGGCGGCAACACTTCCAATCCTTCCTACTATTTCTTAATGAAATGAAAATTCATATTCCGAAGAATCCGGCCTCTCCTTGCAAATATATCCTTTAAACCTTTAACCATACTTGATCTCGTGCCATAAGTACAAGACATCTGGAAATTTCGACATTAAATTTCTTCTTTCTACCTATCTCCTCTCCTTTTCTAACTTTTTCTGTTGCCAAGTCAAGCTTTCAGAATGAACAGCGCGCGACTCAACTAGAAAAAGTCGGAACAGCGCAGCATCAGCTCTTGTCCGTCAATAAACCGCGCAACTCTATGACATCAGCGCTCGAGCGAAGCGCCAAGAAACTCGTCGCCGTGCGCAGGATTTTCCTTCGTTTTTTCGTCACTTTTTTTACCGCGCGCGCGTGACCTTCTTGTGCGCGCTCTTGCGGTGGGTGCACGGCTCAACGGCAGAGCAGCTTGTTATGCAGCACTTTTTGCGTTCGGCATACAGCCGGTTCGGGGGCACCTGGAAGCTTGGTCCTATCGTCGGCCAAATGACGTCAGGAGAGGAGAGCGCAGTGTTTGTGAGAGCAACTGGACGCAAGTATACTTGCATGCATTGCGCAACACATACACGATTTCGACTCTTCGCGTGACTGCTGCGCGAGGGCTTTAAATCTTCGCTGCGGCCTGTAAAACTAATAGCGTCTTCGATAAGATTTTATCGGGCCGCATTGAGAAAGCCTCTATATACTTCTTTTCCGTTTTCTGGGATGCCACGGCGAGAGGGAATACAGTAAGCGACGCGCGCGATGCCGTTACCGATGTTTATGTTCGAGCTTTATTGAGAGATCTGATTAGATCGCTAGGTGCTTTCGGAATTTTTCGGCAAATTTTACCGGTTATTAGGATGTTTTTCATTTCAGCCTGGATGAGATTATTTTGAGTTTGCGCGGCTTGTAAAAATTAGCTTTAAAAAGCGAAACCTTATTTTCTGTATTCTTGTATCTCCAAAATATCGGCAGTTAGGATAATAATGAACCGGAGGCCATGCGAATTATGTGAATTCAGGTAACAGAAACACTTCTCCGTTCCCACTGAATTGCTGTATTTGTGGGGTTTTACTAAGAACATGCTTGTTTGGTTTCGCTCTTCGTCATTTCAAAAGCATTTGTCCGATGGAGCATTTAATAATTGCATGATAATTGGATTGTTCTAAATAGAACTGATTTTTTCTTCTTTTTCTAAAAATATTTATAGTAGTTTAGTTTTGTAGGACTAATCTCAAAAAACAGAATATTTCATAAAGAAAATTTGTAAATAATTTTAAAAAGGTATATATTTACATAAGCTAGTTTTTTAAATAGTTCAATACTTGTAATTTTTTGTAAGTAAGGTATCAAAAATAGTTTTACAAGATTTTGAACAAAATGAAATTTTTTAAAATTATTTTTATTTTTTTTTTTAAATTTCAGGTTTTTAAATATATAAATGTTAAACTTAAATATGGAACTTTTGACCGGTACCGTATGTCTGCTGATAACAATAACTGTAAAATTAATTAATTTAATATAAAATATCAATAATTTTCGTAAAATTAAAATCGCCCTATCATTATAACTGAACGCATCCTCAAAAAAGTTATACGTATTTATCTATATATAAACAGCAAATTACCCCAAATTGCGCTTCATTCTCTATATTCTCGAAAAAACCGCCGACTTCGGTAAACCTCTCCCCTCAAGCTCTGCATTTAGCCTCGTTTATAGGAGCATCATGATACAAAGTCCGAGCAGAGGCGGTCCCCGGCGCATATACGCGCGTGTAACCTAACCGAAACTCACCTTCGCCCAAGGATTTTCGCAATCGCTACTTTTCGGAAAACGATCTGGCTCACGCAAGAGAGCTACGTCGTCGGCTGCGGCGCGCATGCGAGGCTCTAAGGCCCCTCGAGACACATTGTTTTTACCTTTTCGTGGGAGATCTAACGAACCGGTCTCTCTCCCTCTCTTTTTAGCTGCCGCGCGGCTCGCGGGTCAAAACGCGCCCGTAATCGTCTTAAAATCTAGGCGCGCTTGCAACCTCCGGCTAACGGGTAGCCCGCGCGCGCGCGCAAAACCTGTCTGACCTTTACGAAAGTCGCTCGTATATACACACACGCGTGCTGTGTGTATCCCAGACGCGGGCGGCAAGAAACGAGCGGACGATTCTCCTGCGCCTATTGAAAATTGCCGAATCGTGACGGCCCGGAGCGCATAGATGAGTCTATATGGCTGCAGCGGCGATCACGACACGCGCGCGCAGATTCCTGCAGCAGCAGCGGCGCGAAGGGAAGCGCGCTCTCGCGTCTATACTCAGCCAAAAAATTATAGGGAACCTGTATCGTTGCTGCGCTGCTGACGTTTTTTTTTCCTTCTTCCGCCAGCTCCTGCAGCACCCTGCCGTACCAGCTAACCAGTTTCCAAGGTAATGCGCCGAGGTGCCGGGGAGATTAGATTTCCTTTCAGGTGAGCCGCGCGTCTACATGTGCGTGTGTGCTGGCTGAGGTATACGGTATAGTTATGGTTACTTACCCCTTGGGCTGCCGAAGGGTAATGCAGCATCTGCCCCTGCGCTCTTTTTGGGGTCTCTTGGCGAGGAGCGCCCTTGTGTATGTGCGTATTGCTGGTCTTTGGCTTTTTACCGATTATTTTTTGGATGCTTTATGCATTGGTGTTTATTTCGCCAGATGTCGCTATGGTGTTTTTCGCATTTTAATATTGGATTGATATTTTTTTTTTACTTTTATCTTAATCGAATTATTCATTGGAAGATTCATTGATATTTTGTAGTACATATCGATGACATAATTTTATTCTTGTTTGAAATTGAATATAAATTCAGATAATATTGGTCTAATATCGAATCAGTGGACTATTAATTATGTAAGCGTGTTGTTTCAGATAATACATTAATAATTAGTAATTATGACGTAGATTATATATTCAGTCATAATTATTACAGGCAAGTTTTAAAAACTATAATATTATTCGTCAACTGAGTTTACTCAGGTGACTAAAAATTCTAGTACTATCGAAAGTAATCAGAATTCAAACAGAAACATCGCTATCTTGAATGACAAGACACGACATTTGAAAAATCTCCAAAATGATCAAAATTCAAACACTGTACAACAATGAAAGAAAATAATTTTTCTTCTTCGCTACTATGCTAGTAGAAAAAACATAACCGCTAGACTTACACGCTCACCTGAAACCCCTTAACGAATTTTACGATTTCCTCCGTAATTCCCCCGAAAAACCGTCAACTCCGCTAATAAAACTTTTTGCACAACTCCTCTCCCCAGACATCCAAGCGCACCCGATAAAAATCTCCCAAAACCACTTCGCCACGCACGTGGTCCCATCTACGAAATCCTCTCGCCTTCCTCAGCGAGCCTCTCACAGTCCCCACATAGGCCTGCATTTTTGATAATCGCCCATCCAGACTCGCTCGGCCGCGCTTGAGTGGGTCAAGGACTCGTATACGTCGAAACGAGCAGCGCGCGCAGTAACGTCCGCTACTATAACAGCTCGAGCTGAATAAAGCGACGATGCGCCAACGCGCGCGCGAGTGGCTGTAATAGCCCGTGTGTGTATGTACACATAGCTTGAGCTTCTGATGCAACGGCGCGGCGGCGGGTCTTGACCCAGTCCTCCTTTGAGGCCTTAATACCCCGCGCATAGGAGTCCTGACCTCGCCCTTCAGCTAGTGCCGACGCCGCGGCGGCGGCGGCAGCCGGCTGTGTAGAGATAGTAGCAAAAGAGAGAGAGAGGCAGAGGGGAGACGCGGAGCTACTCTCAGATTACCGCGAGATAACTTTAAGCGAGGTACTGCCTGACCGCCCATCATCCATCAACCTTGCCGACTCCGCGCGCCGCCTCTCTAGCGCTCGCTCGCTTCGCTCTTATTTCCTTCCTCCTCTTGCCGCGAGTTTTGGCCTGTTGTTCTGGATGTAGTTCAAAGTGGTGGTTATGGTTTTTGGTTTTTTGGTTAGCGGGATGGGTGGGTTTTCAGGATGGTATTTTGCTGTGTGATATCAGAAGGATATAGTAGGTACTGAATGGACTATACTAACAGGTTACGATTTTTTATTTCAACACCTCGAATTAAGAGAATCCTTTGTGATCGATCGATTCGATGTCCAATCAATCAGAATTTGCACCATATTTGTTACCTGAACAAATTGTTTGCAACTATAACTTACTAACATCCCATAAATAATTTACTCTACATCCCGTCACATCACATTTTCAACCTCATCCTCATTTTTCAAGACACCCATAAACAGGCCGAACAAAACCCGCCTATAAAAGAAAAAAAAAGACCCGACTACCTTCGTACGTGCGCATCCCGCGATAAAGGACTCATGAACGAGATAATTTTTTTTCTTCACCGATCCTACATACACACGCGCGCGCTCAGCCCATGAATGAAACTCTTTTTCCTTTCTCTCTCTACGTGCTTCCTCCGAGCTGGATCGTGCTCGCCTGCTGCGCAGCTACACTCACGGGGAAGTCGACCTGAAAAACCTGACGCGCCGCTCGCGCGGAGCCGAAAATGCGTAAGACCTGTTGTCATCCCGAGCCGATGAAGAAATTTAAATTGATGACTGCCGGGAGTCCGAGAGGGCTTTTTTACTCCGGCCACGGATCGAGATACCAAATTTGAGAGATCAAGACCGGTAGCTACGCTGATACAGCGACAGTCGCGTTATGTAGGGTCTGGGTCTGGTAGCGCTGATAAATTATTGTTTTTTCCTTTACAGTGCGTATATACGTATACGTATATAGGCAGCGAGATAGTCGTGCGATTGCGCAAATTCGATCGATTTCGGAGAGAGATAAGAGAGCGATATACAGTGCCGTGTCACCAGTTGATGTAATAACAGCGATTATGTAACTTTATTGGATTTAACTCGCGGAAATGAATGGAAAAATTTTCTTATCGGCCAACCCGGCATGTATAGTCGAAGTTTGCTTTTGGCGTTCTCCGAACGAAATTCGCGCTCGGCGGTAAGAAGGTATATGTAGGCGCGAAGGCTGCTCGCCGACTGACAGCCGCATATACATCACAGGTGGCCTGTTTGCCCGGCCTGTGATGTCAGTGATTGCAAACTCGAAATAGACGCGATAGAATAATGCGCGACGATAATAATTCGAGAGCTGAAGAGCCGAAAATCGTGACTGAATAAACATTTGGATATTTGGATTGTTCGAACGTTGTGTCATCTATGGTAAATTCGACAATAAGTATTATGTTAACCTCCCCTGCGCTAACTTGTAGAATTTGGACTATAGAGCTTGTTTTCACATCTAGCTGAACATTGGTAATCGGAAAATTTGAACAAACTCGGCCCAGAAGTCAGTGTTGGATTCAATGCACATTATGAAATTCGTTAATGTAGAACGATGTTTGCCTTGTAAAAGCCCAAATCAAATGGAAGTCTTTGCTTTACTTAGTTAAGCAAATCCAATTAACCTATTACGCATAATTACGCCCAGCCGTATCAGTTTCTTTCCAGTAGCCGTCCGTGCAAATGGAACATTTTCATAATTTAACATAAAATAACGATGTATAAACCACCTATTCAGAATCAAAGACAAACATTCCACCTTCCCGTCGCCCCAGTTCATTCATCCCAACTCCAAACGTCACTCTTGCAAATATTTTCAGCAATCCCAAACTCCCGGCTATTAACTTCCATCAATCAGTCCACTAAATCCTTACACATCCGTGGCTGCACACAGCCCCGAAACGTTACAGCGACGTATAGAATCCAACCAAGCCGTACTGCATTATTTACAACGCATTCGCGGAATCCAGCCTGGGCGCCAATTACCCAGGGTCCAGGTACATCCTCGCGCGGTTACATAAACACCAGGAGGTAGGATAAAAGGAAAGCGAGGTGTCAGCGTACTCGCGGCCAATTACCTCTAATATTGTGACGCGGATTAGCGTCAGGGAGTGTGTCGGGATTTGCATGGTATTTGCATATAATTTCGGCTGCTGTTGCAGCGGTCCGATCTCTCTCTGGGTCGGTAATCCGCGGCTAGCGGCTCAGGCGGATGACGTCAGGCGGGCCAAGCCCACAAAGAGAGACGAGAGAGAGGCTGCATTCGTGGCTTTAAGGACCAGTTGGAGTAGATCGAGGCCTTGCCGGATTTTTATAGGACTGCCGAATGCGAATGGCTAGATGCTGGGTTTGCTGTGGAAAATGTGAGATTGTGGAGGATGAAGTAGAGACTGGCTGTCTGGGAGTGGAAAGAAAAGTAAAAAGGGCGAGAAAGTGAAAGGCGGAGGCGGATCGCGGTTATATATACGGCATTTTTCGCACTCTTGGGGTTTTTGGATAACGCGCTGGTATCCGAGAAAGCGTTAAAATTTTGCTCGTTATTAAATAACAGGTTCAAAGCGCACAAATGAGTTGTCTCGTTTGTCATGGGAGTTTTGTTTTCATAAAAGAAGGTTCGGCTGCTTATGAGCGAAGGTATTTACGATCGCTTTTTATCCGCTTGTTAATACTGCGTGGCCCACTGATTTTATTGTAAACTTTGTTCTCGTTTGGTTATCCCTTTAATTAAAGAGGATGTAGGGTATTGGAAGAATGCAGAAATTGGTATATGGATTCGACAAAACGCGTTAGCGAATTGACGTCATGGTCGTATGATGGAAAGTACGCGCGACCTGTTGGCATATATAAAGATTTTAAAAATGAAGATTATAAGTATGTATATTATACTTATTAAGGGTTTATTTTGAGTTTGAAAACTGTTGAAATTTTTATCAATTTCGACTTTACTATGTTCATAAATTAATATAAACAAATATTTTTTGAACAAATATTAAAATTTTCAAATAGACTGTAATCACTTACAGTCGAACAGTCTTCTTACAAATTATATAAACCATATTGAACGTTAGCTAACGTATCGAACTAAACCCATTCGAGAAATCATCGTAAGAGGATAAAAATGTGTAAACACGCGAAAAGCAAAAGCGAGCACACAACATAAAGTAAAGCTCTCGAAGTGAGTAAAAGAAGCGCGAAGCTCGAAAAATAAACAAACAGGGTAGCAGCTGTCTTTATTTAAAACATGCCTCATCATCTCGATTTAAATACTAATAGCGAATTAAACGCCGCACATTCGTATCGAGCACAAATACTTTACATAACCCTCACATTGATCAGCAGCCAAGCGCGATTTATCAATATATCCAACCATCCGTTTCTTTAAACATATCTCGAGCTACCTTAAAGCCAAGCGCTCTTACAATATTACTATAGCCAAGAGACGACAGAGAGAAAGAGAAAAGAAATATCCATCGTGCAGAGGCGCAAAGCTATCAGGAGGTGCTTTCATTAAGCGCTTGCGAGGGAGAGAAAGACAGAAAGCCGTATAGACAGCTAGAAAAGGAGAAGTCAAGAAGAGAGCTGCAAGAGCGAGCGAGAGGAAGGCGACGGTAAGAAAAAAAGAGAGAGAGAGAGCCGAAAGCATCGTCCTAAGGGCCCGTGCGCGCGCGTGGGCCGCGCGCACGTTCATCCGGCCCGGAGCTGCGCGGAGAGCTGAGAGAGAAAGAGATAGAAGGAGAGAGAGAGAGAGCATCGTCGTTGTCGGCTCAACTCGCACAACTGGTTTTTTAAGCGCGCGAGAGCGCGCAGACGACGTTGGCTATACACTCAGACACACATATGCGTATATACATACACATACTCGTGTGGGCTCTCCTCCATTCTTCTGCTTCCTTTTTTACCGTTCTTTATAATCGTCAGTCCGTACAACGGGGACCGAAGAGAGGCCCCCGATCCTCCTCTCTCTCTCTCTTCTTCGCAGTATTTCTCTCGTATTTTTTCCTCTCTTTTCGCTCCTCTCTCGCTCTCTCTCTCTCTCTCTCTAGCCGCGAGCGAGTTCCCCGGCGCTACCACGTCGACGTTCTTGTGCTCCTCGGCCAGCGAATGCGACTCGTCTGTATAGGTATATATACATGCATACCCACACATATATATTTATATATATTCATGTATATACATATACGTATATAATATGTGGACGCGCGCGAAATGATATCGCTAAACGGAAATGCTTCTGCGGCTCTCCAACCACATATACGCGCATTCAGAGAGAGAGAGAGAGAGAGAAAGAGAGCAAAGAAAAAAAAGGGCGAGCTCGCGCAAGCAAGCAGGCAGGTATAAAATCGCGGAACAAAACGGCGAGCGGCGGCGTCGAGCTACTTGAAAATCCGCTATTTGATATGCGCGAGCGCCAGGCTCGAGTCAAGGCCTCTCCCCGACTCTACTATGCCTTTTGTGAATCAATCGCTCATTATACTTATACGTACGCGCGAGCGCCGCGGCCACAGATTTCGTCTGGCCGAAAAATTTTTCAATTCAGAATAGCCGAATTGTCGGACGCAGAGAAAAGGGAATAAAACACAAGGCGAGACGTTTCGCCGTCGTGGGGCCACATTGAGAAAAAAGCCTTCTACGGTTTCGCTTTTCTGCTTTACATAGAGCCTTATTTTTTTCCGATACGGAAATGCCAGGACGGTGTTGGATTCCAGGGAAAAAGAGACCGCTGCGAATTTCGCCGTGGCTATCGCTTGGCCGAAAAGTTTCTCCGTTTCGCCCTCTTGTGCAGTTATTCAAAGGATGACGAGAAGAGAGAGGATGGATTTTTGTACAAAAAAGTAAAAGGAGTCGTCGTGGAGAGAGAAAAAAACGAGGAGAACGCGAGAACAAAAAAAGAGAAGCGAGAAGAAGCAGCTGAAATAGTCAAACCGCTCTGCCGGCGAGCGTCCGACAAACAAATAACGAATACTCGGAACTTTGAACGAATCACCTATGTAAAGGTATATATACACGGAGTCGCGCGTTTCTTTCTTGCCGCTGTCGTTGTACAAGTGCTTTATTCACTGATAAAAAAAAAAGCGGCACGAGACAAAAAAATTCTCTGCGCGTGTGTGTAAATTGCGTTTACGGAATTTTTCTCCCGGGTCTGAAACCGTTTTCTTCATTTTCCGCCGACCAGACGTATATATTTGAAAGTTAGCCGTTTTTTTTTAATGCCGCTTTTTCCTATAATAAATAAAGAGCTGTCAATTTTATTGTCAGCGTGCGCGTTGCGCAACGAAAAGTGACAATAACAGCTATACTTTAGCGAATTATTTATGAAGTCTTTTTTTTAATGCCCGCACACGGCTGCATTGTCAGTTCGTAAATTATTTTGTAGGTTTTAAAAACAACGCGGAGCTTTGAGGAATGGAAGCGAAGGATGCCGCGGCGAGCTAAGCTGAAAGTCATTTTTTAATTAATACCAAGTTAAGTATATTTATAAAAGTCGAGTTTTCATCAGATACTGGCTCCAATATCCCATTAACCGCCACACCTAGAATCCATTGAGTACGAGTTCCTGAGAGTCATGGCGATTATCTGGAATCAACGAGCGAGGACACTTTTTCAATAAATAAATGTTTTCTAATATACGTAACGCTGCGCATCCTCAATTATTTTTTATTGCCTATATTTTATTTAAAAAAATTATAAATAATTGTGCGGTATAGAGAACGAAGTCATAGTCTTATTATTAGGCATACCGCTTGGTATGAAACGTTTCCCATCTTAAAATTAAAATCCACTCATTTATTTACCATAAAAAACTACAATTTCCTCCTAACAACCTCGCCAACAACTATTTCGCCAGACACCGTCGCTCGCAGGTGCCCGTCATGTTTCCATCACCCAAAGGACTCCCTTCCTTTCAAACTCGTTCCCGACCTCCAGCCTTCAGCCATCCACGCGTACCCAGCGCAACCAACTCACCCGAGAGTTCAGCAAGCCAGTTAAAATAAAAAAAAAAAACGACCCCGAGCGCGCACGCGCTACGCACGCGGATGCGCACTTGAATATTTGCCAAAAGCCGCGCACACAAAGTCACGTGTATATATCCTTACGAAGCAGCACGCGGCCCGTAACTGTCGTCCGAAAAGCCGTTTCCTCGCCGGCGATGATCAAGCTGTCGCAGAAATTTTCCACTTTTCGGATGCAGCTTTGCATTCCGCTCGCGCTCGCGCGCGCTCGGAGTGATTCATACCTCGCCGAGGAATAATGCGTTTCAGCAACGAGACGAGTTTATTCCGCTGATACAGCCTCTGTGTAAAGCTTGCCGGTCTGTGGAATCGCGGAATGCTGTAATTCATAAGTGTCGGGCCGCGTTAAGAGTCTTTTTATAATGTTTACCTTTGCGCTAATGTATGTAATCGTAATCCGAAGTCTCGTGACTCATTGATTGGATATTATTTCGCGTAGAGCTTTTCAATTATAGCTATTATGATGCCCGGCTCTGCGGTTGCGCGGCGCAATGAGTCCTGTAAGTATCGAAAATTGTCGAATCATTAAGGGTTATTAAAACATTTTATTTAACGGCCTTCGAGGCTATCGAGTCCGTGTAAAGTTTTTTTTTTTTAATGGAGTGCGCGTGATTATATCAATCTGTCTATGAAAACATAACGATTTTGCCGATGATTATGTTGTTAGCGGAAAGCTGTGATTATCTCTTTTTCCCGTTATTGTCATCGCTCCGTTCAGCCGCAATTAACGATCTCAGTAAAACGACGATATTTTTCCTTAAACAATTCAAGATCCTTTAAACGAAAAACACTCCTCAAGATAAGCATCAAATCGGCGATAACAATGAAAAGTAAAACTTTAGCCTCCGACTCGCCATAATCTTCGAAAAATCCTTTGTCCAAGTTTAATCCGGCGGCGGGCTTTATACCCACATGGCCGAGCTATACACCGAGCGCAAACGAGATTAAAGCGAAAAATATGACTTTTGTTCGGTCCCGAAGCAGCAGCGCGCTGTATATATACCTACTACAAGCCAACAAAGTAGTATATGCACGCGCTCACCGAGAAGAGAGAAAGAACAACTCGGATACAAACAGGCGCACGTACATACACACAGGGAGAGAGTCTGGTGGTAGGTACAGGAGCAAAGTATTCGAATTACCGGTCTATAGCATCCTCTGCGAAGCAGCAGGGAGAGAGAGAGAACAAGCCTGGCTGTGTGCTCACTCGCGGGGGTAGGGAATTAGCGGTTTATTCAATTATTGTAATTTACTTCTCAAACACAAACAGGCGCGGGGCGCCGGTTATATATCTTGCGTTTCCCGCTGAAAAGACGTGTATACACGCGCGGAGCGAGAGAGAGAGAGAGAGAGAGAGCGGGGGAGTCGGAGCGGTGGTTTGCGACGCGCACCGCAAACACTCGCATTACACGCGTCGAACTTCGGGGGATTTCATTTGTTTGCCCAGCCAGGGCTACGCAGACTGCAGCTTCGCGCGATGCTCTCTGTGTGTGGGTGGGTTATTGGGGTTTAGTATGGGGTTAATTTGGTTGGTCGACTTTCGTTTGGGAGATGTTTTTGTGGGGAGGTTGGTTGTGGTGTGGTTTTACTCTTTTTTCGTGGATCGAAGGAAGGAGTTTGATGGGTGGATGATGGGTATATGCTCTTGGGATTGGAGCTGTGTGCTACTTTGTTTGGTGGATTTGTTTCTGATACGAGTTTTGGGAACAGTTGGTGGACTAAGCGGTTGATTATTGGGTTAGAGAGTGAGGATAGGGGTGAGATGGAATTTTGACGGTACGTTGGTTTGAGTCGTTTGGGTATTTTTAGAAATAATTTTGTGGATTGTTATTGACGATTTTAGGCAAAGATTGATGGTGATGTATTTTTGAAACAACTTTGCGTAAAATATTTTCGGGCTCTAACTTGTGCAAATCGACAATTTATATTAATAGTTACTGGTTTACTAATTTTATATAACGTTACACAATTTTATTAACTTTTTTTTACTTTTGAGTATATAAAATTGATTTTTAAATTCATTCAGTGCAGAAAAAAGTTAACCTGTACAGTATATAAGTAATAATGGATAATATCACAAGATACTTAAATCTTCTCTAAAGTAATAAAATATTAAAGAGTAATAAAGTCTGCAAAATCGTAACACTTTCTTTAACATAATTAGATTATACAGTCATGATTCCGAAACTACAAAATTATTCATAAAAGCTACCTGCAGAGCTACCTTATAGCCGATAAACATAAGGCAAAGGCAAAAGTACTAATGCCCGGTCACCTTAAGACCGGTATTAGTACGCCGGTTTTCATATTAAACAACGCTCAGTAATTGATACTAACTACTGAGTAAAACCATTCTGGTACAAGCCACCCGTACGATTACCTTACATTAATCAATTTCGAGAATGTCACATACACACACACACACACTGCCACATACTAATAACCGCATCTCTCCGTTCATAATCGCTTTAAATAAAAAATTACTCGTCCTCCTCTACCCATAGCTCTCGGGCCGCAAGCTGCGCCGCCGCCGCTGCTGTATCGCTCCGGGCCCTGAAATAACAAAAATCGTCGTCTCTCCTCCGTCGCTCGCGAGTCCGCCAAAAAGAAGGGGGGACCTTATATACGCTCTCTCGGCGCAAACAGGAACTCGGGGGCCTAAATTTATGCAAATTCTTCGACGAAATACGCTTTACGCTCTACGTTCGCGTAATTCTTTTTCTCGCCCCTCCTACCCCAGCCGCTGCGCATGCACACCTTATAGAAAACAAGGCGGACAAAAAAAAGCCGTTGCCACGACGTAATGTAAGGGTTTTCCAGTCCTCTTTCTCCGCGCAAAGTTCTCTCTCCTTCGGCATTGATCGGCCGCCGGAAGAACGATCGATATGCATATGAGCTAGAGGAGCCGATGTGTGCGCGCGCGGATGGGCGAGAAAGAGCTGCCGCCTCTTTTTTTTTGTCACGGTTGGACCCTCGTTTGAATAACACTGAAAAAATTTCCCTAAACGGTTCCGGGGGCCGCGCGCGCTGCAGCAGCAGGTCAGGTTTGCCTTCGAATACGCGCGTTGCATAATAAAAGAAACGCATTAACTCGCTCTCTCTCTACCCCCACCTCAAGCTTCTTTCTTCCCTTTATTTTTTAACCCTATAGTCGGGAGAGCACATGCGAAGTGCATCGGGACTGCTACCTGCTCTCTACCTGTTCTGTGTGTGTATGTGTGTGCGTCTGGGTGCGTGTGACAAAAAGCGAGAGTGAAAAAAAAGGCTCAGGGTCCCCGTGGTTGCGCAAGCAAGGGGTTGTGTATTTGGGAAAACGCAAGGGAATGATCGGATCGGCCGATGGGGGAATCAAGTATCTCCCATTGACGAGGCGCAGCGAACGTCGCGGGCTATAAAAAAGAGAGAGGAGACGCGCGTCGGAAATGGGACGCGGTGTGTGTATTGCAGGATGACCCGTATTTTTTTATTTATCTCCTCGTCTGATGCGAGAGGATTTTGAGAGAAAAAAGAGAGTTTTGGCGGATGGGCTTCGTTTTTTTCCGAGGATGCTGATGCCGGGGAGATGGATCGCGTGCGAGCTGGATATAACTCTCGTTATTTATTGATGCACGCGGCCTGATGAAGCGATGACAAGTGCAGGCCGAGAAAAAGGAAAGCTGGGATAAATGTCGGGGAATCGGAGGCGAGATTGAAGGATGGATTTTAAATATGTATGTATATAGGTGATAAGATGCTGAGCGGTGAGGTATATATTATTGGTCAAGTATATGTTATTAAGTATGATGTCTGTATGAGATAATTATATGTACGCGTATTAATTGAGTGAAAAATTTAATGTATAAAAGTTATATTGACTGTAGAACGATATGTGATTTAAATTAATTTAATCCAATATTTGTATTCTTTATTACTTTCAGCTCGAAAAGTTCGCGAGTCACTTAATCCGTAGAAAGCAGTGGTAATACTTATAAATCTTATATAAATATATAATTGATATCCAGCCATGATCATTATCTCTATATTACCCTGATAACAGTTTCGGCAATTCCATTATCACTTACAATCCCAAAACGAGACCTAGGAAAACCAACACACACCTACCTCTTACGCAATTTACCGTCAAAGTAAGTACATTTCGCAGCCACTAAAGCATCAAGCCACATACACATCTCATTACCATTCCCCGACGCTCATTACACGTTTATATCAACTAATGATCCTCGAATTCTATCTCATTACGGCAAAGCCGTCATATACTCGTCATACAAGAGGCCGTCCGCAAAGAGATAAAAGCCGCCGATAAACCCTCCCCCCTCCTTACGGAATAAATATTCTCGCGATAATACGGGTAATCGACGGGGGTAAATTTGCGCGGAACGGCAGCATCGAGCTACTTCGCGCCGAGGCTCGTCATTACCGCATCAATGCGAGAATAATTTAGGCTCGCGACGCGCGAGAGACCGATAATTTCTATAAATCGACGCGCGCTTGTCAGCGTCGCGCGAGCCAGCCGCAAACGCATAATTACTGTACTTGAGAGAGATCGGACGACGAATCGGTGTAATGGAATGAGTTGGATGTGAGCCTGGTTATTTATGCCTGAGAGTGAGAGCTGGAAATAATCTTTGGCTTTATGGGAGAAAGAGAAAGAAGTCGTTGGACGGGCGGCGCGATGTGAGGATGCAGGTTGTGGATCGACTGTTGTGTTTTATGTTGTTCTGTGGTTGTAATGCTTTGTAACTTTTTCTAGTTCTTGTGGGCTTGAATGGGATATTTAATTCGATATTTATTGTTATCAATTAGTTAAAGTGAATAAGAGTATAGATGTTATAAACAAAATTTTGAATGAAATTGATCCAAATTGAATTTGCTCCAGCAGATATAATAAACCTAAATTATTCCAAATACGCCAAAAGAACATAAAATGTTACACTCTTTTCATCACACACTAAACAAACTCCAACACCTTATCCATCTAACTCTCACTCAGCTCTCACCAAACCCACTCCACAGCAAACTTAAAATTTATCCCCTGCCCCGGCATCAATCCCCAGCGCACCAATTTAATCACTCGACAATTTTTCAGCAACAGGCCGCCACTTTTACCACCAACTTTATAGCCTCGAAGCCAGACTCCGCAACCAGCCGCTCATACACCTATATATATATGTATACACACGCGTGTGCGTCCACATTCCACGAGAATCTCACCGTCTCGCTCTCCGGCGAGCCGGTGTGTGCTCTATACACGCGGCAATCTCACGAAACGGACAGCTCTCCTAACCGTTAACGCACACGCATCTAGCCGGGCGCGTTAACTCCTCCGCGACGAGCCACCCAAACCCGAGAGCCGGCAACAATTTATTAGATAGCCGGCCGGATAAGCGCCGGCGTGCTAATAACGACGGACGAGAGGCTGGAATGCCATCGGGGCCGATAAGGAGACGCGTGCGCGAGGCTGGAGTTCCGCTGGTGGAGCGAGAGCTGCATTGATTCTATTGGATATGGGATGGGTGTGGAGGTAGGATTGCGGATACGTGAGTTTGCATGAGGATGATTAGGTGAGTGTGGGGGTTTGGGTCTTTTGGTGTTGGGTGACGGTTGGGATGGTTTGGCTGTATGGGTGGGTATATTGACATTTCTAATGTGGGTTTTCGTGGGTAAGGAGAGAGGGAGGAGTTTGTGTGGGTATGAGAAGTAAAGTGTGTTCTGGGAATGTGTTGAGCTGCTGGGAAAATATTGATAGTTGTCAATTTTGCAGAGTCTTGATGTTTCTGTTGGATTGTAGCTGGATTAGTGTAATAATTTTACTTTTCTTTGGTACATGTAGATAGTGACAAATTTCTGCATGTTAGGTTTATGATCAAATATTAATTGTAATTCATACTTACATCTGAGCATACATTGATTTAATCGATTGCAATTATTAATAATTACTTTAGTATTTGAAAATCTTGTTTCTTATTAATAAACTTCACGAACTTTACATATAAAATCTTCAATCTTCTCATTATATATAGTGCACCAGCATACGAGCGTACACTAATAAAACATAATACCATCTTCACTCATAAATCAGACTATTTATCCCAACCTAGACCACATCTATCTCAAGCACCGAAAACACTACACAACGATCCACGCAACCAAACAACCATAATTACCTCCGCAGCAAAACCATCTCCTCCCCGAAAAATGAAAAATAACAGTAATCCATTATTTCCCAAAAAAACCTTAACGAGAATCGAGTTGACACCTTGCGCTCCATCGCATTAACCAACTACCTCCTATATACCCATACACCTAGAAAAAGACGATATACACAGCATCGCACGGGCCCCGCGCGCGCGTAAAATGGAATTTCTGTCTGCTTGCGCTCGAGCCACGCGGGGTCGACGTTCCCTAAAGAAGAAAAGGACCGAGAGGAGGCAAAGAGAGGCTGCTGCTGCCTGAGTGGAGTGGGTCACCGGTTTCCCACTATATATTCGATAATGGGCCTTCCCACTTGGGCCCTCTCTCTCTCTCTCTCTCTCTTTCTGTGCACCTGTAACCTATACTCTATACACGCGCGCACATTTTTCTTCGCCGCCTGTGTTCCACTCCGCCTATACGCTGGCTTTACGGGAGACGGAGAAAAAAATATCTCTCGCTGCTGGCTCTATACCCGCGCGCCGAAAAAGTCCCGCTTTCCAGAAACTGGATAGAGACACCCGTTGCGTCATGTGACTGTGTGTGTGTGAGGCGGCATCGACAGACTCAGGTTTTGGCTTTGCTTCTCGGCTGCCTCGATATATATTTCTTCTTCATCGATTTATGGCGCTTTTCACCGCTACGCCGCGGGCTCGAGTTTCTTTTTCACCTGTAACAGAAAAGAAGGAGTTCGGTGCCGGAGAAACCTGCGGTGATAGTGGGCTTATTAATGAAGCGGAAAAATTGGGATGAAATATTGGAATAGGATAAGTTATCTATAGTTTCTTTCAAATATTGTGTTTCGATGGAATCGTGATTTCACCAACATCACAATTATATTCAGCAGATATGTAAATACTAATGGTGTGACTATAAGATCGTGTTTTTAAAATACTCACAAAACCATTAACAATATCAAGCAAATCCAGAAACAATCAAAACATTAGACAATCCCAGAGAGAGTCACCCAAAGCGCCAGTCCCGCATATAGAATCATCCCGCGTGTTTACGCTCCTAAGTTATTCCCATAAAAACTAATGTCCTTATTTCGTATTCAGATTGGAAGCCAAACAATGTGTCGCCGCTACAAATCGCTCGGCACTCACACCTCCTTCCTCTGCCCCCGTCAAAATAAGTTAATATTCCTTCTCAGAACCCAGCGAATCCCTAATGATCTCCTCCTAACCAACCATTTAACCTCACAATTCCTACCACACCACTAGAACAAGTAGCAAAAATCCAGCAGTTCCGCCTTCCCTTATCCCACTGCACTCGGCGCTTTGCTAAGAAGCTCGGACCTAAGGTAACAGGTTCACGTTATACTCCTCTCGATTAGCATAATCGTCATAAAGCATGCGCGCCCGGCCGATGAATTATTTATCTGTCGGAAGAGAGCCGCGCGCTTATACACAGTCGAAAAGAAGGAAGGACGCGAGCAGCGGCAAAAAACGACTACAAGCGCTCTCTCGAAAACGACCACAGACGGAGAGAGAGAGAGAGAGAGAGAGTCGCGAAAAAAAAGGGCGAGAGAGAGAGAGAGAAACGAGTATGGGGGCATTATGCGCTCGCGGATCCTCTTCTTCCTTGTTTCGAGGCGCGACTACTTTGGGCGAGGCGCGAGCCATTTGCATATACCCGCGGTGCATTGCATTAATTTTCGATCCTGCGCGACACACTGAGAGGGAGAGAGTGACCTTAAACCTTCCTTTACACCACCGGCGGCTCTATGTGTATATGTATATGGCTGCACGTCGAGAGTGCCGGGCATCTAATTATCGTTCAAGGAAAAGCATTAGCATGCGGTCGCGTGCCACTGGCGCCAACTATTATGTACCTCTCTTTCTCTCTCTCTCTCTCTTTCTCCCGTTCTCTCTTCTTTTATATACTGCGAGCTCGAGATGGCGCTCGCTTTTTTTTTTCTTTTAATGAGATCCGAGGACTAATAAAACGGCCGGCGAGCCGCATTATTATAATGCAGGTTAGACGCCCTGAAGAGTGTGAAGAGGCTTGATTTCCATCGGGCGACGATTAACTGTGTGGTTGAGGAATGGTGCTTTATTAAGGACGAGGGATCTTTTTTTTTGGAGACGCGTTGACTTGTGATACGGAGGTATGGTTTTAATTGAAGAAGAGGCGCGATGTAACTTAGGTTTTTTTATGGTTTTGGTTGGTTGAGTGGATTACATTGATGATTTTTTGCCCGAGCTTATCGCGAATAACGGAGGAAGCATTTAGCTAGAGGAAAGTGATGCAAGCGAAAGGAGAAGTTTGCAGAGGCGACCTTGTCCGTTCGCCAATCGATTGGTCACTTATTTTTAGAGTTACCACTGCAAGTTTGAAGATATCAGGAGATAGCCGCGGGTACCGTTACGCTGTGTTTCCGTGAAAAAAGTAGCCTTCAAGGATGTCTGCCTGCTACTTTTTTCTGTACTTGGAGAAAATGTGGTTTTGTTAATTAAGGATAGGCGATAAAGAGTTGGAAAGATTGTCTAAATTGGCAATATGAGTTACCGTGAGCCGTCGGGGTAGACAGGTATTTCGAAAGTCCACTTTAATATTTCAGTTCCCTCTCTCCTTGGTATAGGAAACTTAAGCACATAACTCATCATAAAGGCCACTTAAAATACTACTAAACCCCACCATAAATCGGCGGAGAAAGACATAATTAAATCACGTTATTCATGTGAGGATCTCATTTAAATGATTCTAAACTCTTATACCTGATAACTTGCCTTCGAGAGAGCCCGTCTTAAGTTTCTCAAAGCGAACTTTCGCCATTCATAATTGTGTCAGCTGGCGGGGTCAACAATTTTTTAATTACCGAGAAATGACAAAACTTTTGTTCGCTGATAAAAATTGACAAGAAAAATCTAATGTAAACTGTAACTCAATCTTGAATTTCATAACATTTACAAAAAAGCTTTGTAAAAATTAATTGTCAAAAATAGAAAACGAAATAAAAGAAAAACGTTGACTTACTCGCAACCCCATAACGCAATAAACTTTCCAGCCAAAGAAAGAAATTCGTTGAAGAAAAAAGCCCAACTTCATTGTACCAGCGTAGCCGAGAGGCGCAGCTCTGAAAACGCTTTAGAAAAAAAAAATTAGCTACAGAAAATCAGATTTGCATAATAAGAGTATAAATTTCGACCCTCTCCTTCAAGAAGCCAGCCTTCAACAAACACACCCGTGCATTTAAAAAAAAAACGTACGCTCGCGCATTATATAACTCACGATCAATCAGCTTCGGTAGCTTACGCGCTGCAAAAGAGCAACTCTTTCCTCCCGAAAGGCGCGCGGTGCATATATTTAAAAAAACCGAAAATCGTGCGTACATAGCTGCAGGTGATCGATGCTCGCCGAAAAATCCGTTATATCTCCTTTCGGCCTAACAAGTTAACGGTCTCCTCATGCTGTCTCCTATTCGAGCTGCTAAACCAGCCGATATATATGCATATAAATAATCGCGTCGATCCGAGAAGGAGAGAGAGAGAGAGAGAGATAGAAAGCCGTGTATAGCCGTATAAGAGAGAAAGAGAGCGGAAGCCGAGGCATATAGTAACCCCTTGGCAGTCGCGCGATAGGCAAAGTAGCTGCTCGTCGCGCGCTGTTTTTTTCCCACAGTCCGCTGGGTGTCTCTCGCGGGCGCTCTGTTTTATTATAAATCTTCGATGATCTGCGACGAGCAAGAGAGAGGGGGGGAAGCGCAGCTATTTTTTTTCCTTATTGTCGGGGCCCAGTGTTTGAATAGGAAGAGGGCAGGTAATGGGCCTGGCACCCCGCGCACATTTGAATACACCTTTTTCGGGCTCGTCATGCGCTCGATCAAGAAGCGCCGGTTCTCCCCGCTCTCTCGCTTGCATATATTTAAATTGTTGTCCTTTCGAGGGTTGCTTCTGCCGGTGCTGCTGCTGGCCGCAGAAGCAGCAACCCTTCTAGCAGTGAGAGAGAGAAAGAGGAAGCGAGAGATATCTGGAACAATGGGACGGTGCAACCCCTTCGCCTCGGACGGATATATCCGTTCCTTGAGCGCGCTCGGTACAGGTAAGCTAGGCGAGCGAGCGAGCGCGCGATTTTGCATACATCTCCATATGTTATCCCTTTTTCTCCGGGGCGTTTAAAAGTCCAGGTATGCGTAGCCGGTGTCATCCCTATGGGAAAGTGTATGCAAACCATTGTGACCCCCGCGGCCCAGAGCTATCTCGCCTCTATTCTGGCCCCCCTTCTTCCTTTTCGCTTCGGCTGCAGCGTGCGACCAAACTGAGAGAGAGAGAGAGAGAGAGAGAGATAGATGTGTGAGCGCGCGCGTGTGTGATGCTGCTTGCGTAGAGAACGAGGATGATGGCACACCGGCTGCTGCAAAGGGGTAGCTCTCTGCACTGGAGGGGGCGACGGAACAGATCACACCCCTGAGATAGATCTCTCTCGCGTTGCGTGAGGCAAGAGTTTACTGCTGATGCGGCAGTGTTACGCCAAGGAGTCAGAGTTGGTGTTCGGATGCTTGCGGAGTCGTTCACAGGCTTGCTTCGTTGATGTTTTGTAATATTTTATTTCGTTTTTTTTTATTGATTTGGCGGAGTGTTAATGTTTAGGGTGGTGTTGATTTCCAATTCAGTTTTTATTCATTTTTTTAAATAATTATTCTTTCTCTTTACATGATCATAAAATACAATTATTTTATTTACACATTTTAAATATTAAATTATGTATAATGAATAATTTGAAAGAAATAAAAAAAAAGTTACACATGCGAGTAAAAATAATGCTCCTAGTAATGGCATTTCAACATTCATTTTAAAAAATTTTATATCTTGTTTAAAATTTATATTAAAATTAAATGTAATAATAAATAATTGAACATAGTATATAATTTTTAAATAAAAATAATTTAAATTAAAAAAATACTTACTTAAATTATTTTCGAAAACGGAATAAAAGTAAAACTAAATAGTTGTAATAGATCTTGACTATTCTTTATCATTTAATCTAAGAATTGTATTTTAGAAATTGTAATTTATCACTGATTTGCCTACTTTATAAAATTTGTAAAAAATTATAGAATAGCATAATATCATTTATTTATAAAAAAAATTATAAGTGTCAAGCCGCATGACATAATATTCGAATATTTTTATACCCAGTTCTCAAACAACCTTACAGTGCACGTAACCCACAAAAAGCGCTTTAAAAGTATATTTAATAGCGCGAAACCTGTATGCATCATAAATATTAAACGATTCCTTAGTTTTTATACTAATGTATTCTTTTATCATAAGCGCCACACATTTAAAATATGTACCTTGCGCTCCGAAACAGGTGAATTCAGCTCCCACTAAACCCGATAAAAAAAATACCATCCGCATCCGCTTAAAATTAGCAACAACCGAAAAAAAAACAGCACCAAAACCACCGCGAGAAAAAAGCCCAAGATACCATCCTCAAACATTGCGCAAACATTAAACACACCTATATGACAAACCTCCACACCGCTAACCTGCAAAGCTGCTCTCAACCCTTCCAGCATCCTCCCCACCTCCTTTCCCTCCAGTAGCCGCCCTTCGTCCTTCTCACTTCCTGCATCCCTCCCGCCAAAAACCGCCTCTCTCTCTCCCCCCCCAGCTCGAGACAATCGTGCATACGTAAAGAGCCTATCTCTTCCGCGCTGGATTCTCTCATGCGGATGTGTATGCGCGCGAGCGCGAGCTTCCATTGTTAGGCAAAGCAAGCAACCGACGGAGACGTTTTTTTTATTTCGGCTCAACCGTCTTCCTTTTTTCCTCCTCGTTTTTTCTTTGCACTCTGCCTGACACACTGCTGATCTCAACGGATGTGCGTGCGCGGGGCGTGCTTTTTTTTCGGCCTCTCGGAAGTCTGTCGCGCGAGTGTCAATCTTATATGTGCGTAAGACGCGGAGGATGGGTGATGTAACGTATTGCGGGGTGAGGAGAGGTTTTTAGAGGTGAGATGGTATCGATTGGGCGGAGTGGTTAAGGGATGGGTGTTATCTTTTTGCATTGCGATGAAATTGTGAGAAATGTTTGTTTTATTGGTTGGTATTTGAACGAGGAGATTAGGTGGATGAGATCTTGATTTTATGGTAAATTATTATAATGTCATCTTTTTCTTAAAACAAACAATTTTTTTTCAGCGCGGTATTATGATACGTTTATAATGAAATTAAGGTGAACGACTCCATCTGAATAATTTATCATTTGCATTATAAATATTAATTTTTCTTAAGTTAATGTTGGCCACGGCTCAATTATTCAAATAAACTTTCAAACTTGTAATCAGCGATCATTCACATCCCGCATTAAGAATACAATCGTATTCAGCGCTTGACTTTAATAGAATGAAAAACTAATTTTGTGCACGTTCATCAGCGTATGCTATAATATCTCAATGTTCTTTTCATACTTACAACTTGTTTATCATTATTCTTTTTGTTCCGATAACCGTCGTAGTAATAGTGATTGAATTTTTTTTTTTTTATTGGATCAAGATAAGTTAATTTAATTATGCTAAACAATGAAAATAAATTCATTAGTTGTTTTTTTATTTCTTAAACGCTTTCATATAATTGATTCATAATCGTAATAAATTTTAAATTACTGCAAAAAAAGTATTATTTTAGAATCTATATTTATATACTATACTCAAATAAGCAATATTGAACTAGATTATTAATGACAAATCAATGTTTATCACAATTTCCTTAAGTAAACAAAAAAATTAATTTCAAAAGTCACACAACCGTCAAACAACAGCACCCAAAAATTCACAAATCAACGCACTCGAATGACAGACAGGTGGCCGCTCGCCTTGCGCCGAAACGAGTTAGAGCCTTATGCACCTGATGAAATTAAAATAAACGCACTCATCTCATTTTCATTCTCATTAGTATACGAAGAACAAGTGGGTTGGCGGCCGCACAGATACTTTGTCTCTCTCTCTCTCTCTCTTTATCTCGCTCATCTCTCTATGTTATTCGCTCGCAGGGTAGCTCTGCGCGCGCGAGCTCGGGGAATCCCGCATAACATTAGAGCCGCCGCTGCTGCTGCAGCAATCGCCCAAGTTTTTCTCTCTCCGCGCGTGCTGCTCTGCCTCTCTCTCCGTGTGTTTTCGAATTCCACGAGGCGCGTTTTGTTTGGATCGGGGCTCGCTCTTGCGTATATAGAAGCGCGCTCCCTTGGCTTTCTTTTATTTTTTTGTTTAGGGAAAAAAAAAATTTTTGCTCCAAATCCCCCAGTCGCGTGCCGAGCGGCTCCGCGTCGTCTCCGAGGATGTATATATACAGGCGAAGCGCCGAGTGTGTAAAACTAATGCTAATGTATGCCGGGCTGCGGCTAGCGTTTATAACGCCGCCGATTTAAATAGTGTGGAGATGTATGGACTGAGTATAAGGCGGGTGGAAGGGGGCTGATTTGAATTTTGGAGGTGTTTTGGAGGTGCCGTTTATGTGCGTGATTGGAGAATGTGGCTTAATTGACTACTGAATTTTTTAGTGGAGGGTTAGTGATGATTAAAATTAGGTGACGGTCTTCTTGTAGAGAGAATGGGATGCTGTTATGTTTTCTTATTTAATTTTCAATTTTTTAGGAAATAATTTGTTATGGGGTTGTTATTTACAATTACAATAATAAATTACGTCGGAAAAGATTTAAAAAATGGAAAAATGAATACAAAAAATTAAGTTTTAGAATGAAGATAATTGAAAACTTATATTCTGTAAATCGTTAAATTTAACCTACATTTTTCGTAAGATTTGCAATGAAATAACTTCATTTAAAAAATATCGCTGTTACAATAAATTTTAAAATAGGCGAAAAATTGAAGGTATACAAATAAACATTAAAATTTAATTGTAAATTGTTTGCAAAATATTCTTATGAAAATGTTTCGTAATATGAATTTTGTATCAAGTAACTAAAGGAAAACTATGCGAAGTTTGTATTAAATCTTTAAAAATGTCTTTTAGCAATATAATAGTCGTAAAATAGAAATAAAACTGAATTGACGTGAATTTTTAATACGGCAGAAAAATAGGTCTTTTGATACGTATCGAGAAACTTTCATTCAATAAGTGTTCAAAATATAATTAAAAAAAGGAAACTCATTCGTGCCGTTGAAAACATTTTGAATTTTTATAGCCATAAGTCTCTTCATTAATGATATTAAAACACGTTGTTATTAATAAATATTATTACACCAACGTAGAATTAATTATAAAAGACATAATAAATTTGAGCCAAGTATACGCAACGATAATAATTTTAGGGTGTATACGCACGAGTTGCCCAAGACTTTCGGAATTATAAATTAAACTTTTTAATTTACATGATTAATTTGCATATTAGTAATTAACATGCATGTTCCAGAAACATTGTAGCGAAAATCATCTACTTAATTGCACTTCTCGAGATATAAATTTCCTGCCTGATTATCATACCGCGAAACACAAAAGTATCTCATATACCTTTAGAGAAATCCGTACCGTTAGCAAATTTATTATCACCTACATCCAAAAGGAAAAAACCACAGCCTCTGATAAAAAGAGAAAACAATCGAGAACCGCTCAAAACCACAAAATTTCCCTATAAAATAAACCAATGTTTATAATCCAATCCGAAAGGAGGTAAAAGTCGCTCCCCATTACGGAATGCGACTCGCCATTAATTTATTCCCCAAAATCTCGTCCACGCGTGCGCGGGGCTTCAAAAAGTTAAAATCCACGCTCTCTCGCTCAAGCGACAAGACATCTACTCCTTTTTTTTTCTCCTTTCCTCTCTGTATACACGCGCAAAGTCCCCCGAAGATATCGAGGCAAGCGCCAGCAGCAGCCGCGCTCATTCATTATATCTGCACGTGTAATACTTTCTTCGAGTTTCTCAACGAAAAATCTACGATTCGAATTTCATTAAGCGAGGAAGGTCGTTGGCTGCCGGCTGCCATAAATTAAGCCCGTGAAACCAGCGGGCGAATCGTGAGCGCCGAAAATATTTGGCCCGAAATATAAAATCGAACGGGTTCTCTACACGCACACGGGCACAGACACACGCACGTGGCCGTCTAGAGGCCCGATAAATTAACAAGAAATATAGACGAAGGCAAAAGGAACGAGTGGACGGGCGCTGGCCGCGATGGAAAAAATAAGGACTGGATGGAAGAAACAAGAATATCCCGTACGCAAGCGCGTGTGTCTATGTGGCGGGAGAGCGAGAGTGAGACGGAGCGAGTTTCGAGACTTCACGGGCGGCTCCCCAGGTGATATGGCCGCCCGAGGACCCGGAAACGGGATTTTGTACGATTTTTTTCGAGGAGCGTGTCATAAATGTGTTCTGGGCAGTTGGGTTGGAATGGATACGCGATTAGTTGGTTTTTGCGAATATTTAGGTGACTAGTTCTAGGCGTGATTTGTAAGTATAGGGGGAAAAGAAGCGAGACCGGGTACCTTCGTTTTCTTCGGATGTCAAAATTAAACCAACAGTTTCGGATTATTTAATTTATCTTTTATTACACTTTAATACAGGACTATTTTTAAAATATTTGTTCAGGAAATAACGTTTTATCAATAAGTACCCAATTTCGCTCATAAAAACGGAAACTTTCAACTTTTCAGCAAGATTTCTAAAAAAAGTACTTGCCTCTTCACTCTACCACTACAATAACTAATAGAAAACAAAGTCTTATAAACCATCTCATTAAACCTCACACCTATTTCGATTCATTATCCAAAGAACCCACTCACCGTTCCTCCAGCTCACTTACCCGAACCCTAAAAAAAAAACCCCACTGCACACGAACAGCACAGAAGAAAGAAGAGAAGAGAATAGGTTAGCCGAACAAATCCTCGCGTGCACGTATATAGCAACACGCGGGGGTCAGCGATGATCGCCGTCTGGTAGCCTCGGGCCCTTCGCGTCCTCCTCATCCTCATCCCCGCAGCCTCCTCCTACTTTTCTCTCCGCGCGCTCGTATCTTTATCCTCGCACGCTCCTGAAGACTGTGTATATGCGGATGCACGAAGCGCGGATCTTCTGGCTTGAATGTATACCTTCACGGATGCAGCTTTCTCAGAGAGGCTGCGTATGCGTCAGTTGAGACTTTTTGGACTTGGATGTGTATATGCATGGCGAGCTTTTATGAGCAGGGTTCAGGCGTTTTAATTGAAATTCGGTGTTCCAGAAAAGTGACGAGGGATCAGCTGTTTTTTGCGCCGAAAGTCAAGCTTGACTTCAAGAGAAGCGAGGATGAAGAGCGGCCTTTATGAACTTCATTTTTGCTTGGGTTCGAGGTTGGTTGGTTAGTGCGAGCGGTTATCCGTCGTGTGTTTTGAAGATTTATGCGGAGGATAAGGTTTGTGATTTTGATAAGGGTGTTTGAGTTGATGTTAATACAGCGCAGGTTACTTATTAAATTTTCATCGTAGTTTATTTATGTTTTTATCTAAAATAAAAATAATAGGTTTATTGATGGAAGAATTTTAAGCTCACACTAAATATTTAACATATTTATGTATTAATATCATGTGAGAACTAACTGTGGTGAAGTGTCAGTCACATGCTGAAATTAAATAATTCATTTATTCAACGTTTCAATTAAAACAAACAAAACTACCAACGGCGTATAAGTGAAAACATCAAAATTTCATCAATCAAAAGATAAGTTATCTAATGCCAAACATCAAACGATCTTTTTCCATCAGAGGTGTGAAAATCTCATCAAATTATTCCACTAAATACATGATTACATAAATTTGAATTGAAGAAAAGACAATCACCCCGGCTTTATAAAGAAAGAAATTTAATTTCAAATGTATATGGTTCTTCTATGTTAATTTTAAGCTAATTGAATACATTGATATTCATTATGAATAGAAAATTAAAATAAGTTTGTATATATGATGACTGATAATCTTTCAGTACTATTTAAAATGTAAATATGGCAATTATGTATGATTATTTTTTGATAAATCATATTACGTGTAAGATTAAATGCTTCAATGCACTTCTAATCATTCTTTCTCTACGTAATTTATCTACAATCAAACATCAATCAATACGTATTTTTATTTTTAAGAATTTATTACTTATATGACACGTTCATATACGTGTACAAAATAACAGTCATAACAAAAATTTGAATGAATTTCTGTATCAAAAGTTTTATCCTGACAAGGATTGCATCAGAGGCGTGGGTCATATATTTAGAGAAAATAAGAGGGCAAAATGTTATTTTGATAAATTTTGCTCTATTACTTGGAAAAAATTATATTAGAAAAAAATAAAACTAAGATTTTTTTGCAGATCAATAATACTGAAAGTAATATGTTTGTAGTTAAAGAAGAGCCTTTATTTTTTGTAGGATGCTTTAATAAATTTACTTTACTATCAACTAATAAAATCTGCTATTGTGTTTCAGATTTGATCTTAAATTTGCTTCTGTCAATCTTTAAAAATAAGAATTTAAAGTCTGTAATTTTAATATTTTTCATTTTTTTGAAAGCCCAAAAATATGAATATTATAAAATTGATAAATAATGTGACAATATTTTATAAAATAAATGTATCAACAGTAAGATAAAACTTTTTATAATGTTGAATTTTTTTTTTCCTAATCATAATTAAAATTGATTACGATCGAAAGGCACATTTAATTTCAAATAGCTAAAATAACGGAATTTCGGAAAATTTTCATGTAATTTTTATCACGATTTAAAATCGTGCATAACATCAAAACTAATTAAGAGGTTGACATCCAACACGTTTCAAATTCGATCATACTTCTTTACTTTTGTATCTGTTCGATGATCTTTAAAAGATGAATAAGAAATGTTGAATTAAGAAATTGAATATCTAATAAATAGATTTAATACAGTTCGTACAAATCTGCAAATGGGCCTAAAAATAAATCTTTGTTTATCCAAACCGATTTCATTTCATTATCTAAATATTCTTTAATGCTGATTTATCCAAACCAGCCATACAACTAAGAATAACATAATCTCTCTTCCCTTACAGTAATAACCAATAATTCTTCATCACAGTACAAACGCCAAGCATTACGCAACTCTCCGCTCCACCTCGCCCAGCAGTCGCAAAAATGTTTAAAAAAGAGCAACAAAGGAGCTCGCAAATAGAATAATCCCATTAAACTTAAACGAGTGCACATTTTGCGCAAGTGCCAATATCCCCAATTTATCGCAGGTAGCTCTCGTAACGCAATTCTCTCTCCCGCTCGCTCAGGACGTGTATAAGGACCCAGCAAGCCCCACGACTCCGCTTAACGACGTTAATTTAACAACAGTCTGCAGCACCAACTCCTATACATATATACACCTCCGCGCACTCGCGGGGACTTCGTTTCGGTAAATGTCTCGAAGGCTAATTCGATTTCGCCTCGCCTCGGCGACGCAGAAATGTCCTGGCGCGCGTTCGCGCGACAGGGCGTGAAGCCTTCGCTCCGATAACGAGCCCCGAGAGCTGGGAAAGGACATTCCGGTAGCTATATGCGCGCCCGTACGCATAGAAAAAGAGATATATACAATCGCGGCACGCGCGCTAATGCGTCGGAGATTGTTACTATCAATTAGCCATCTATCATGCGTCCAGCAGCCGGCTTTTATGCGCTCGAGAGGGATAGAGGTGGTTTAATAACGACAACAACGCGCGGAGTGTTCGCAGCGAGCTACTTTTGTTTTGTACTTTTGTTTTTGCTGGGCTGCCGGTGGGTATGTGATTTTGCAGTATATAGGTTCGCGTGTTTCTATAACGCGTGATGTATGTTGAGCTGCTGGTTGCGTATATAGGCTGCTTATAGAAGTTAATGCGGTATTTGCGATCATTTGTTAGCTTTTGCGCGGGGATTAGGGCGGCGGCGCTGCGGGGTTGGCAAAAATTTATGATGAATGGTGTAATTAGGCGTGATTTAGAAGGACGCGGGCTGCGTTGTTTGAAAGAGTTGATCTACTTAGGTTGGATAAGGTAGCGTGAAACTTTAATTGGTAGGATAAAAATAGAGTTTGACTTTGATCGGAATGTATTACCTATGTTTGAAATATTAAAATTTTTCATAACTACACGTTCCTTTTTAATTTTTTTTTAAAAAATCTTTGTTTTTTTAAAATTTTCATCAATTATCAACTTTATTTTCACATTTTATTAATTACAAAAATAAAAAATACACTTCCAACTCAAGCTATACTACCAAACCAAATAAACTTGCACAAAAGGAAGCTTCAACTATTTATAATTCCGTCACAAAGAATCATTGTACCAAAAACCAACGCTATATACCTCTCCCAAAGAAAAAAACTTTGTGAAAAACGGCACTACAGCAACCAACATAAAAGCCAAGCCAGCACTCAAAACCTCACTTCCCATTTAATTTCTCAAGGCGCTCACACATCCCGAACTTCCGTGGGCAGCTCGCCTAAATTCCGCATAGATCTCGCAACAACCGCCTTTTTTCCTCTCCTCAAGTCAATCGCCGCGCCTATAACACAATAGCCCCGTCGCACTCGCTTTATATTGAGCTCCCGGTGTTTGCTCGGCCGTTTAGGCAACTCTGGGGCCTCCTTTCAGCCTCGATCTCGCGCGCTCGCGCTATGTTTGCCGTTAAAATTATCCGAAATTAACACTTAACAAATTAAACAAATGCTCTCCGGCTCAAATATTGCGTCAATAAATATTCCTGCTTCTTAAAGAATCCGCTGTGCCTATCTATATATCCACGCGCGCTGAGCTACGGATATATATACAAGCAGGTAGCCGCGCGCGGCTTTATCTCCTGCGGCGCACGCTTCTCGCGCGCGGCATATTTTTCTTATTTCACATGCGCAGTTTACCTGTGTGTGCAGGTGTAGCATAAACGTATGTGTGTTAGTGTCCATATGGTAGTAGTCGTCAACGCGTGGATTTACGTTCTTGACAGCTAGACAGAGAAAGAGAGAGAGACGGACAGAGAAGGAGGAAGAACGTGTTTTTCTCAGGGTCAGCCCGAGAGCCAGAGCGAGAGAGAGAGAGAGATGCACAGGTCCCCATAAAATTGCTTGCGCAGTGAGCCGGGAGCCGCCTGTGTTGTTGCAAGTGGCTAAATGTTGTACACATGTCGCAAACGGAGAGCTGGATTCGAGAGCGCGCTGTTTTATGCCTCGGCGAGCTGAGCTGCGCCTCCGGGAGCTGGATATATGCGTATATGTAGTCCTCTGATCGACACTGAAAAATTAAGAGCAGGAGGCCGTTTCTTCTTTTGGCTTGCTGAGGCTGTGTGTGCGTTGGGTAAGAGGTGGGATTTCGATGGGTTGGATTTTTTTTTTTTTGAAAAATTTGTTGTTTGTTAAGGTTTTTTGAGGGGTCGGGTTGTTGCTTAATAGGGATTGCAAAATAAGATGGTTTTTAGAGGCACGCGATTGATTTCGAAATCGGAGGTCTTAAATTCAGCTGGAACGTCTTCATCCTGATTGAAAATTTAGAAATAGTTGGTGATTCAAATGTAGCTTTTGATAAGATAAGTTATGGTTGATCGGGTGGAATTGCATTTTATACGGGCTGATTAAGAGAAATATATGAACGACAAAGTAATGTTAACTTTCAACACTAAAATTTCAATGTAGTTGCCCAACGTTTTATCGTGTTTATAGTAAACTATATCCGTAGTAGGCAGAAATTTCGCGTTTTTCTTTTTTCTTATTAATAATTAAGAAATTATTTCAAAGTGTCTGTTTTATGCGGCGTAAAGAATACTGGAATTGCAGGTAAAACGTTGAAACTTCGGGTTACAGGTTGCAGTAATTGACTAGATAAACCTCAAGCTCTTAAAGCCGCTTTAATGACACGTAATTTAAGACTTTTACTAGTCGCTAGAATGTTCTCTTATATAAATAGATTTATATTTATTGCTTTAATTAGAGAGCTCCGATGATTAGAAATTAAACCTTTTGCAAAAAAATTTCGCATTATTAGTTCCTTATTAACATGTTTGTAAAAACGCCTCGTTAAATAGCATCGAGTAAGTACACCACTGATGGCCAGTTTAGCATTCAGAGAACGTCTTATTAACCTCGCCGCTCCGCGAAACACCAGTAATTTTACAAAACTTTCTCATTATTCATCAAAAATATTCAAACTTTTTCCTCAACGACTGAAAAAATAATTTATTCTCCAAAAATCCTTACCACCTCTCATTCTCAACCTCAACGTCCAACCTGCAAATAAACGTCTCCAGCTCGCGCCGCGCGGCTATAGCCGTCGCTCGCTCGGGGATTGCGAAGCCGACAGGCAAAGTCAATTTCTGAAAACTAGGAAGTCCAGTTGCCGGGGCTCACGTGTCCGTCTTTACACACTAAGTGCACGAGCTAGCCGAGCGCGCGCGCGAAGCTGGAGAGGCAAGCGAATGTGCGCAAGTCTTTATGGGAGACCGGTTGACATGACTCGACCTCTAAAAATAGCCGCCTAGAGGACGACGCGTGGTAATACGTATAACTATATACCTGCTGGTGAGTTGGTTTGTAAGAGTGTGGAGAGTGAGAGAGAGAGGAAAAGTATCTATAGCATTGTGTTAATTGCTATTACTTACATTTGCACGTTCGATCCTTTCATGTCGCGCCTGTGTCTGTGAAGTTGACGCGTTTCGTTGGTTTTTGAATTTTTGAATTTGCGGATTTTTTTTTAGCGAGAAAATGTTTGAAAAGTTTGGAAGTAGTTGAAATTAAATTGTTAGATAATTTATAGGGGGTGTGAGTTAATTATGCATGTTAATGTTGCATTAATTTAAATATTTTTAAAGATTTATTTTATGTAAGGAAGAGATTATTCCAGTGAGATAATAATTAAAATGTTACACTTTGAAAAACAATACCTTACTACGGTGTTATTAGTTATGACGTTAACGCGCTACAGCCGATACGATTAGATGTATTCAATTACACGTTCAAGATCAATTAGCATTCAGGTATATAATAGTCCGAGCAATGATATCTCCATGAATCAATCAACTTAAATCAAATGCCTATCACAATGCAAACTTATACATCAAAATCGTTATTCTTTTCCTAAATCCAAATCAATTACCGCATTTCCTCCTATTCACACTATATACATTTCTATGTACTTTTTCTACCATCTACCTGACCCACTGACACTACCAATTAAAATGTAACTTTATACCTTTCACAGATCCCACAAACTAACCCTACAACAAAAAGTCTCATCTCCTGCACCTGCTCATTTTATACTTTAATTCGTCATCAATTGTCTTCAGCATCCGCAAATATCCACGCATGTTCCAGATCTCAAAAAAGCCCCCGTCATTACCCACACACTACCTCCCCCTCCTCACTTCCTCTCTTTATCAAGCCTGCATACAGCCAGAAGCGCCCGAGAGAGAAAGCTCCATTGGCGATCGGCCGGGCCGAGATAAGTCAGCCTTCTCTTTGCGCTGGCTTTTATTCGTTGTCGTGCCGGGAGATATTCTTTATTGCAGCGCGTTATGCCGCCGCCACGTACAAAGTCTACAAGAAGCAAAGGGCTTACAAGCCAGGCCCGTGTTCGGGGCCTTACTTATTGGACAGTTTACACAGCCTCGGCCCCCCCATCGTAACTCCCGCTTGCGCACACCTATATCCCATATACGTATACGTACACGTATACATATACAGAAACGTGTGCGTGATGGCTCGCGATAATTTTCGGCGCAGAGAGAGAGAGAAAGAGGGAGAAACACCTGCAGCGATAATAATTTCGTTTTGTGTATTTTCGATTGTAAGCTCTCCTGGCTTGTTATACGCGCTCCTTTCTTTCTTTTCCATTTTCTCCAAAGAGAGAGAGAGAGGCTCTTCCTCTTTCTCGCTCTTACAGTTGGACAGAGGGGGGGCTTTTTCTTCGTCTCTTTTGTTTGCCGCTCCGCGGGCGCATCGGGCTCTCTTTCACACTAGCGCGGCCTCTCTCGCGAGAAAGCGGTTATTTAGTGGTTTTTTGTTGCCGCTTGGAGTCTGTGTGGCTGTGTAGGTGGTTGAATGATGTCGTCTTTTCGAGAGCCGTTAAATAGCCGGACGCGCGACGAGGAATTGTCTTTTTTTTTCACGTTCGTTGGTGATTAAAGGAAGAATTATTGACAGGGGAGCCGGGCTTGAGGCATTGCCGGGGAGGAAGGATGGACAAATTAAAAAATCACTTTTCGGGATTTATCGTTGTGCGGGTTTTTCAACTTTGTTGGGCGGATTTGATATCTAGTTTTTTCTTCATAGTATTGATTATTAAGTACAACATTCTTTATTTATGTCAAATGTCAGCTGCGTAAAAAGGGTTATTTTGCTGTCTATTCGCATTTCAAATCTAATTAAAATATAAATAAAAAATTCAGCACCTTAACGTAACATCTCAAAATAAGTAGCTCTCGCTCAAATAAAATTTTAATAAATTACAACTACAATTATTTGCATCACGATACAAATTATTGACATTGAATTATCCCATTTAAATTTCAAAGTTCAAACGATCGATGCATCAATCTCATCAACCATAAACTGCGCTTTCAAGCATCCCATACCTTCTCCTCAAGGCGCGCGAAAATCAGCCGCGATTCACGAGTCTGGTTCTCACACGCTCATCCTGATGTGTAATATTGCGCGTACTAAGTTTATTTCGTTCGCGCGTTAATTTATACGAGCTACCGTATTGTATGTTAAGGTACATATACACACACAAGGAGCTCGATTTTTGCATAAAAATGCTCCGAGAGTGATTGGGCACTCTGGGAAATTTAGATGGGAAAGATTGTAACTATAAATAGGGGTGCAGTGCATACTGTATACCGGGTCGAGCTAACAATGTTATTTTAACAGACAGGCGACAAGTCTGTCCGTACGAAGATTGCCGTGTGTGAGCGAGTGTAGCAGGGTAACCGTCTCGTGTTATAAGTCAACGTGTAACCGTATTAATTTCCGGCAACAAATTGTTAATGTTCTGTACTGTATGGAGAGTATTAATCGTTGTGTTCGTGACATGTTATCGATATTTTTATAGATTATTAATATTTTAATTATTCAGCATAATTTTGTGTAAATATTAAAATTTCAATGATAAATTCTTAAAATAGACAATAACAATCAAGACTTTTGCTTAACTCTTTAGAAACATAAAAATACGTCTGTGGATAACAAATCGAAAACATATATGTATCTGATCAAGTTTCGGTAAAAAAAATTAGTAAACGAAAATAAAACTTCTCACACAAAAAACCCCAGACCCCACAGACAGCGCGCTCCATTGAAAATCCATTTAAACCATAATACATTATCGAAAACGACAAAAGCCATTCAGCTAAATCTCCGCCTAACATCTTCATATTATCCTGACAATGAGCACATACCCTGCTGCGAGTGTTTTCTATACTTACGCTTAATAAAATCAATCACACGCTCAAATCTTACTGCCAAGACTTTTCCAATAACTAGCCTCCCAAGCCTCTCGCATAGACTAATGACGAATCTGTCAGACCAGTCAATACAGCCAGTCAATGGCCATCAGCGGCTACGTGTGCAGTCGATATGAAAAATGAAGATCCGAACCTGGATCATTCCACGAAAGCAGATCTAGTAACTCACGACAGCGCGAGGGCGCAAGTTTATATAATGCAGTGTCACCCTCCTCTTCAGTAATTTGATTTTCCGCTGATTTCAATCACACATACACACACACACACCTCCCAAACCGCGCGCGATTTCGGCGAACTTCTGGCCAACAAAAGCATCGTCCCGGCCCCGAGATGATTATCGGCCGTATATAGGAAATTGAAAGGGTGTCTAAGGAGGTGTCTAGTATACACACACACACACGGCTCTCTCCGCGGGGGCGGCTCTCTCTCAGGGGGTGGCCCGTCGCGCTATTTCGGGACTTATGGGATCGGCCTCCCGCGCTCCTAAGATCGTGCTGGCTGATAGCTCGCTGCCGGATAATGGCTTCCAGCTCTCTCTCGCGCCTCTCGCAGCATCCTATATATGTGAGCACAATGGCCCGCGGGCACAATGAGGCCCGCGCGCTAACCTTTGCCACGCTAGATGTATAAAGTAAAAAGGAAGATCCAGGTTGTCTTTTACGCGTCTGTTTGAAGATAGCTGAGTGAGGGTGGGAGGGAGATAGGTGAGGAGATCGGCTGGGGGGATTTGTTACGTGCGCTGCTTTCTTGGGCTACTGGATTATTGGGAGAATGGCTTGGTGCGCGGGTGAGTGGGTAAGTTTGGGATGAGGAGACAATTGCGGACAGATTGAGGTGATAGGCTGATCGTTGTCGGTTAAATGGGTATATAGAGATATGGTTGGATTTTTGGCTTTGTGTGGGTGGGTATGGTGGACGAAAAGTAACGATTATTTCGGGGGTATTGTGCGGGTTTGTTTTCTTTCGATACAATTGCTTTTTGGTAAGAGGCGACTTTTGAAATTAAAATTAAATCTGACAAGGTGAAGATAAAAAGTGATGTTTCTTCGCTGAGGTTTTATTGAGACAAATTTTATTTTAGTTTCTATGTGGATGAAAGGCATGAATTGAATAATAATAATAAGTACGACTGTTTTAAATTACTTTTATTGTTGTTTTAAACAATATTAAATCATCAGTAATAACTTAAAAGAGATAGCTGAAATCTGCCAAACTATCAATCCAAGTATACGTAACAATAACAATTACCTACTTTGATTTGCAGTACGCGTATTAGGCCACTAATCTTTTGAAACTGCTAGTTAAAGTTTTTAAAATATTTCTCAATAATAAATAAACCAACAACAAAAATCATTAACAAAAACCCAGCATCCCAATCCATCCCACCGGCAAAAAAACACCTCAAACCTCCCAAGCCTCCCAGACAATATCGCAAGGGCGAGTGCAAAAGCCGGCCGCCGGGCAAAAATGCGCCGGCGCTGATAGATCCGCACCGCGAGACAGAGAAGCTGCCGGATAATCGGCGCGCTCCTTCTCTCTCTTCCCCCCGCGGTCAGGTGCTTGTGTGTATACATCCAGCCAGCCTCTCGCGTCCGATCGCTATCTGCCAAATCACTATCAATCACCGCGGAGCGCGCGGAGATCAGCTCGCTCGCTCTTGAGGCTGAGCCACTCACCGGATGCTACCGGAGCGAGGTTAACTTTTGCCGCTCCCGAACCAACAGCAGCACTGGCCAATATCTCTTGGCTTTGTGCGCGGCGCGCGGCCGAGCGATAAATAAATTACCGGCTCTGGCTTGGCCGTTTTAACGAGCCGCTCCCTGCTTCTCCGTGTGTCTTCTCTCTCGTTCGCCCCGCAGGAGACGTGTCGCGAGAGTATATAGAGGATCGGACGAGTTATGGCTTATCTTCGATTTTGAGGGGGGAAGGTGAGCGGATGGATGTGGAGCGGTTCGGGTTTTGGCTATCGGCGATCGATGCTGTTGTTGCTGGGTATTGAAAAATTGGGGAATGGGATGGGTTAGGTTTCTGTTTTGGTTTAGTTCGATTTGTAAATGATTTTGGTTATTAGTTTTTATTTTTAGAGAAATAAAATAAAATAATATAATGTTGCTGAGACTAAAAGTGCGTATACTAATACATATGTTGGAAGGAGATTTTTAAAACTAAAGTTTATATTGAATTGATTATTGAATTGAATATTTGTAAATTCAATATTCTGGTTATCCAGAAATAGATATTTATATTATAATAACTTAATGATTTTAATAAAATTGAATCGAAAATATTTAAAATAAGAAAAAAGTTGTTATGAATCCAAGTGACTTGAATATAATTGTAATCGCGAAGTTACTTTTGAAAACATCCAACTTTGAAAAACAGCCTACTTTAAAATACTAAACCCAACTTCAAAATGAAATGAAGATTTTTTCGAAAATACTCGAAAGGCGCATATACAACGTAAACAATAACATTAAAAGGAAGTAATATCATAATAATAAGGTAAAAAATGACTAATATTTTTATCAAATGAATTAGCTAACGATAAGGATAAAATAAAGTACGAGATATAATTGCAAGCGCCACACTCTCCTCAATATTTTCCCCAGCAAACGGTCGTTCAGTCCTCACTCGGCTCAATTTAAGGCAAACGTCCCTGCAAAAGCAAAAAGAGCCGAGAGCTAATATTATGGAATCGATGCACCGGTTTGGAAAGAATTTACAGCTGAGTTTTGAGCCTCGTGTCTCTACCCAATTCCGAGCGAGCGAGAGAGAGAGAGAGAGAGAGAGAAGCTCAGCATCCAGCTTAAAGAGCGAGCGAGAGGGCAGTAAAAAAATCCCAAAAAGACGAAGGTTACCTACTTTAATACCGAATGGTCGCTCTCCTCGGATAGAGATTCAAAACCTGATATTCAGTCGGTCATCGAAACTCTCTCGAGAACGCGAGAGGAAGATAGAGAAGAAGAAAAAAAGCGGCGCCGCGGAGAAGCCATCGGACGGAGGACGATGTGGGAATGAGATTCCGCGGTGTCGGCCGGCTCGTAAAGTTGCAAATTTAACTTCCCGATTTGCCGGCAATATCGCACTTGTGCGCTTATAAGCCCCGGAGCGCTCCCATACATATACCCTCATATATTTTTCGTCGTCCGCAGATAGGCTCACCTTCACCTGTATATTATACGCGTTGTGCACGCGCCGTCTTTTATAAATATAGAAACGCGAGTCAATTATGTTAATTCAGCCGACTTTGACTCTCCGGCATCAGAAAGTCATAATCTCCTCTATCTGTCTCTCCATAGGCGTGCGCGCGCGGCAAGAGGAGAGAGAAAAATCAATCAAGATGCGTGCGCGCTAGTCTCGAAAGCATCCAGTTCTTATTGCCCGCTGAGAGTGTAGATATGGGATGTGTCCCTTGCGCAATATCGAGCCTCTGTGCTGCTGTTGCTGGGTATCGCAGAGATCGGCATAAGCGCGCGTGCGGAGGTAGGATTAATATAAAGGTAGGCGAGCGGGAATATATTATCGCGCGCTTTTTCTTTTCGAGAAATATTGTAAGGAGCTATCCGCGCTGCGGATGATTTATCTATGTGACGGTTTTTTTGGTTTGGCGGTTTTTTTTTGGGGGGTAACGGGTTTTGGGTGGGGAAGGTAGCGATAAGAGGTCTATTTCGATTTTGAAACATGTGTAAGGATTAGTGTGGAAGGTAAAAAGTTTGAGTTTTCTGCGAGTTATTAATAGTGGAGAGTTGAAATATTAGATGTTAAAAAAAATGTTTATTTTTGAAAGTGATCGAAAATAGGAAGACACTTGTTATGAAACAATTCGATTGAGTCTTTGACTAATGTTATGTCTAAAACAATATTTTATGCATAAATCAAAATGTGATCAATATTTGCATGGGTTCGGCCATATTTACATACATTTACATGTGTATTAATTAAGCTATAATCACAATTAAAAGCCAAAAAACCTAAACATTCCCACCACAACTATCCCTCCTCAAAATTAAAACAAATCGATTTACTCACTGCCGCTAAGACACTCTGGTCCACCGTAAATAACAGGCAGTAGAAATATTTTCTCGGCCTTAACGAAAACACATTCCCCTTAATCAAATTATAAAAAAAAAGGAAAAAATCACACGTTCTCAGAGAGGCACATAAAAAGCGGGCCAGTACACTCATCCGAGGCGCTGCTCCACCCATAATACTCGGCTCCATACTAATCATCGAAAAAGGGGGAAAAGAATCGAAATATCTCGTCGCGCGGCGTGTAACTATACGTCCCAACTTTTTTCTCTCTCTCTCCACGGCCACTTTACGCATATCCCGCAAGGTCCGTCGCATTTTCGTTATGTTTCCATATAATTTATTGTTTTACCATCTCATCATCTTCCCTTTCGGCGCTCTCTCCTCTATATCTCGGAGCGCCGCGGGGATTGGCCTAGGCTCTCTCTCTCTCTCGGTATCGAGCATTCGGTTACCAAAGTGGACATAAATTAATCCCGTCAAATGTCCTCATTCGTTACCCCGATCCCGAAAGCACCAGTCTCTCCCTCTCTCTCTCTCTCTCTCTCTCTCTCTCTAGCTCTCTGACTCACGAGAGCTAGAGACGAGGCGGCTAAGCAAGGTTAATCTTAAGTTATAGGTATGAGGGCTTGCGTAAGCCCCGTCGTCCGGCTCTCTCTCTCTCTCGTCTCTGTGTGTATATACGGCCCAGCGGCTCTCTTCGATCCCGGGGCTGCGTTCCCTATCCTCTCACACTATGCGTGTGCCTGGATCGTACGTATATATACACACAAAGGTGCACCTGAAATCTACGACTGCCGCGCGCAAAGTGGGTCAAATTCCCCGCGCTCTCCTCTCTTTCGGCCGACGAGAAACCGTCCAAGTGTGTATATACACACACGGAGAAGTGTAGGGTTATATACGAACTTTCCTCAGAGAGCCTGTCCTGTATACGTCCTGCTCTCGGGTAATCGATATACACACACGCGAGAGAGAGAGAGAGAGAGCCTAGACTATACACCGAAGAGAGGATCAACTTTTCCAATAGAACTTCCACTAACTGTATATATACGCCGTTTTCGGCTTCTCCGGTGTTGCGAGAGCCGAAGCGACGACCCCGTGGCTCTCTTTGAGCTTCGGAGCGATATACCTCACGGCGAGGATAAATACGAGGATCGGAGAGGAGTGCGTAGACTAGCGTTTTTCTAGTTCTGGGAGCTTTGTTTCGGGTGGGATTAGCGAGTTTGAGGTGGGTTTGTTCATCGCTGAATTTGAGAATTCTGGACAATTGTTTAGTGTGAGTCTGTGAGTATGTAGGCGTAGCCTTCCTATGCTGAACGCTAGTCTCCTTGAGAATGAAAGGTGTAAAGTAATAAAAAAATAACGTCTGTGTCGATGCTATGTTTGACGTTGGCTAGCCGCCAGTAGTAAGAATCTTTACGCACCATCGAGAAAACGCATAATATTGTAATGCCTGACACAATATTGTGACAATTGACTGATATTGTGGGTGCGAACAATGTATAATTCATAATTCGCTGGGTGAATTATAATACAAAATAAAAGATGGTATAAAGATGCAAGGCAACATTTTTAATTACAAGATTCTTTCGTTTTGAGTAGCGTTCTGTCTTGCCCTTGCAGTTGTTTCATAATTAGCTTGAAAATTTGTCAACTCGAATTTAAGCAACGACTGGTGACTCATACCTCAACTCGATCTGTTTTGAAAGCTGCAGTTGAATAAAATTACTATACATCGAAAAATCATTAAGAAATCAATTAGAACTAAAATTAATGGAACTTAAATTATAAATAAGATTTCATTGCATGAATTTATTATGGTAAGGTAAAGGTAAATTATTACCTATTAATTGGTTTATATATTCATTGAAGTAATAGTTGTTTTAGAATTAAAAGGTAAACTTCTAAAAGTATATATATAAATGTGTTTTCATATAATAAATAATCGTAAAATAAAATAAAAAATAAAAATGTTTTATTAACTTCATAAACCCTGCTCTTTAGTCCCAACACCACAGCCGTACTTATCTCTAAATATATAACGAAAAAGCTAAAACTCTCCAGCCGCACTGCGAGGCATATCGAGAATTCTATATAATTTACTTATAAAGCCACATAACCAGTTTCCAAATTTTAATAAACCGTTCTAGCTTCACATCCCGCACGCACAAACTCATTTTACAATACTCCTTCCCCAAAAGCACAATAGCCGAACTACCCAGCTCCACCCTTGCGCATCCACCTCCTTCCCCAGGAACCTAATAATTAATGAAATAGAAAATTTAGCGCTCGCCGGTCGAACTACATAATCAACGAATCCAAACTTTTTAGCCCAAAACTCGGCAAAACTCTCTTTCCGCTATAATAACGCGGCTGCCGGCCATAAAAGCACACACGCGCGCATAAATTTTCAAACTAACTCGTCGATAGTCCAAAGCGCAGAATTACGGGAGGCCAACTCCGCTGGCCCCCCTGCGCAAAATTTCCTAACTGGCCGGACTCTCTAGCTCTGCAATTTCCAGAGCGCGGCTACAATTTCGCGCTCGCGCCTCTATCTATATATATATATATATACGTATAAGCCACCGCGAAAGCATAAGCATTAACTACACCCTGAGCTATTGTTCCGTTTCGTTCTCCGACGCGCTGGTCCTCCCTGGAGCGCTTGGATGCTGCCGCCGCTAAGAGAGAGAGAGAGAGAGGGAAGTTATCGCGCAGCGGCTATAAAACAATACAGCCCTGTTACGCCGCGGAGAAAGAGAGAGGAGCATATTGCGCGGTTATTGTTGAGCTAAGCCGCGCGTGTGTAGTTCCTCTGCGAAATTTAACTGCGTTCGACGCGCCCTGCCACCGTGAGCACTGAGAGGTGTTGGACTTATCTCCATCAATAACTCACCGTGGCTCTAAAACTACAAATTCGCAGGTGAGTCTTTGTTCGAGCGGGTGTAGTGGAGAGAGTGGCTGTGTGTGAGATTATATTGAGGACGGTGCGAGCAAGCTTTTTGAGGAAGAGAGGAGGTAAGTGTATTTGTGGGTTTTTCTTTTGGTGGTTTTTTGTGCCTAGATGGTTTCTTTTGTGAGTGTGGCGAGATGAGAGATAAGCGGAGCGATAAGGAGCTATTGTTTAAGGTAGCTTCCTGGGAAGCGTTTGGATTCTTGGTGGGTTTGAACATTTTTATTGGACGCTGGAAATGTGGGGTTTAGAACGGGGAACTGATTATTTTGAACTTCTTCGGAATCATCGAATACTAATTTACAAAGCGGTGGTACTTTGGAAATGTCAAGTATAATTTTAAGATATATCGTAGTTTGACAATTTTATTCTTGTGCTTGTTAAAAAAATCTTGTACAATAAGTAGCCATCCTTTGAAATAAAATTTATTTTCACGGTTATTATTCAATCTTAAGTATATTTATAAATTTTATTGACTCACCATCGTGACAATGGCATTCCAAAAACGTTGTTAACTTCAACGTTCGCTCAAAAGCTACTCTTATGTTAACACCATTTTTACATAAGTATGGCCCACGCAAACATTGTTCCGAAGTCAGGAATATTTTATTAAAATTTTACTTCCTACTTCGAGATTTAAATTTTAATAGTCTTACACGTGCTTTATTCGCTATTTATAAAAAATATCAAAATGCTTTTCAAATTTAACGTTTATGAAACTTACAATAAATTCATATAAAATATTTTTATACAAAACTCTTTTTACATTTTTATACAAAAATCGTATAACATTATCCTTTTTAATTTTTTTTTATCCTACATTTATACATTCATGTTTTTGCTTGCTAGAATAAACCCATGCATTGCAATTGACCCATCATTTACATACGCACCGCATTAAAATGACCAAACTCCCGTCAAATCCGTACATTTAACGCAGTCCATTCTATTTTTTCCCGTAAAATCCCAAAACTCGAAACCCGCCCATCGTCCCCAGCAAAATACCACATCCATAATGCAAAAATCCGGAAGAGCCTAAAAAAAAGATTGATTCCGAATCCTCGGAAATACCAAAACGACTTACATCCAAACCACTCCTCCACTAATTTACATGCGCTCCCAACCAACGTAAAAACCACTCGGGAAAACACACAAATAAGCAATCACCGCTGGACAATACACTAAGCCACACGCGCCACTCTATTTAAACAACAAAAAAAAAACAATTTTCCAATCCTACAATTCAAATAAAATCCCAAGCTTCCACCCTCACACAGACTTTGAGATCCCGCAGGATCCAGGGCGCGCTCGAGAGATAAAGACTGCATCGCGCGCGTAGTAAGTAAAGGATATCAAGTTGCCCTATCCTGCCGCGCCTTTCGCGCCCTTTTTCTCTCTGCCGCGAGCTCGGCCTATTCTCCCCGCGATGCTGCGGGGGTGGCTTGTCTCGCGATTTATGCAAAATGGCACGTAGCTCTCCCAGGGGAGCTTAGCCCAGGAGAGAACGCCTGTGCCAGCCCCTAACACGTGCAAGCAGCTAGGAGTCGAGTGCGTATGAGGGCTGGCTCGAGGGTTAGGTGAGCATTCTGATACGTTAGTTGGGTGCGTGCTAACGATGCGGAGCTATTTTTTTTTTTTTTTTTTTTCGAGGTGGGATTTTGCAATTATTTTTTAAAGGTTTTTTGGTGGTCGTGGTGGGATTAGAAATGCGAAGGTTTGTAATACAGTATTTTTTTGAATTTCATATTCAATAATGCGTTTTGGCTTTTTGCGTCTGCTTTAAATAAAATTGTCGCACTTTATTTTAACGTCAAACTGAATGATTAGAGGAAAAATTTTTTTATAATGAGTTTATAAAAATAAAATTCTAATACTTTTATTCCCGCACAAAGCAGGTTACGGCAAAGAAATCAACAAATACTCGAAGATTTTCTATAATGCTTTTTATTAATTCCTCGCAATATCAGTCATCTACACTGTTCGGAGATTACCGTAAAACTCTCGCAAACAACATTATCTCCGTACAATGGCCACGAATTGTTTTACAGGCTACATCTTCATATTTTATTTATATTTTTAGGTTTATGTCATGTTATTGATTTTTCGTACAGCGTTGTTTTTTGCGTAAGCGAAATATTGACCCATAACAGCTCTAATCGTGGATAAAAATTTTAAATATTTTCATTTCTTTTTAAATAATTATAATTCATGTATACATTAATATGTATTTATGACCATCAAAAAGACAGATTTCATAGAAAATTTTCCCACATTTTATCAATTTAAAATAAAGTAGAGTAAGTCCCTTCAATTAAACGTAAAGTAGAGAATAACATAATGCTTAAAAACTACCAAATACACAATAAATCCACACACCAATACAAATCAATAAAACTCAGATCTCTCTATCAACCTCCTCGACTGACCAGCACAGTACACAACACCTCGCACCGCGCCACATGAAAATTTCAAAAGACCAAACCAAAGAATAGCCGCCTAATAGCTCAACAACCACACTCCCAACAGCAAAAGCGTCGGCGCCCAATCGTACCCACAATAAAGAACAACTAGACACTTGATTCGCTTAACCCACGTATATACACACGCGCGCGCACGCATAGCACAAAGGCGGAAGGGCGCCCGGGAATAAATAGGTACTTAGTCGCGCTATAGCCGGCATTGCGCTTGCTTGCAATGGCTCATCTCTGCGGCTCCGGAGATGATCGAGTGGCCCGTGGATCATTTAATTTAATTACCTCGTGGGGGTTAATAGAAGAGATAAAAGTGGCCCGGGACGTAATATACGCAAGCGGCCGCGTCTACAATGAGTCGTTGCGCCGAGAGAAAGGGGAGATGAGAGAGGGGCTTTTTCGAAGGGGGCTCGCTCAGAGAATTTGCCCGCGGGCCTCGCGCGCAACTTTAATCGCGATGGAAATCTTGGAAGTCGTCTCGCTAAATTTAAATTCCTCGGTAATTAATACTTGAAAAATGCCGAGCTCTCGCGCTCGGCTTCGCGTGTAGGTATATTGCTTTTTTTTTCTTTATCTCGGCTCTTCTCTGTCTTGCCGGAGATGCGTTTTCATGCTCCGGATTTTTTGATAGCTCAATTTTTTTCAAGCCCGTGTATATAGATGGATTAAGTCGAGCGCGTGCGAGTTTCATGCTTCATTACGAGGCGGCGCGGGATATAAACTCGTTTCGCGATCGGCGGAGAAGCGCTGAGTTTTCGGTACGCTTTTTTGCGCTTCGGGTGCGTGTGGACGATGTATGGAAGGAAACTGGGGCTTTTGATGGGTATATTATTGCGGGAGTTCTTGGGGGAGTGGGTTTGGGATGGATTTACTTGGGTTTTGAAAGCGTTGAATAATGGGGGTATAATTATTGTTAGACTTATCGCGATGAAAGCGATCTTTGCCATTGGTTGTGCGAATGGGTTGTAAGTGGATCGTCGAAAGTTTACGAAAATTACACGAAGAAAAATATATTTATGGAAAAATTACTATACTGTTAAAAGTAATAACAGATTGGGAAAATAAAAAAGTATTGTACTTTATAGTAAATTTTACTTAATCTTTAATATATTTTCCTATATTTCTAATAAAATGTAATACGCGCATATTAAAACTTCTTAAAATATTAATTAATTTTTTTCACAATTCTATTACTTATTTATCAAACAAATTCTTCTGACATAATCACACTGAAAAATTAATATAAAGTTCAGAAATTCATGTTTACTCACAGTACGTTTTACAGACTTTTTCTGCAGTACACATGACAAGTTACCGCTTTTACTTACACAGTCCCTTGGCAGAAATAACATAAACTTGTATCAACATACTGCACTTTGAAGTCGAACCCGCAATAAGTACTGACAGTAACTATCACGTAACTTCTTTAAGCAAAAACTTGCGTAAAGAAATGAATTTACTTACTAGTGAATTTCAACTTAGAAATAAAACTTTAATAAAAATCACGAAAGTTTTTATTTTTAATGCTATTTATTTAAAACCAAACACTATATTCCCTCCTTTTTATAACTATCCCTTTTTAAACCCAAAACTAAACGCGCACGATAACGCAAACATTAGAACTTGTAGAATCATCACAAATTATAATCAGACAAAAATATCATAAGAGTAGCGAAAAAGCTAGGCCAAAATGACCCGACAAAATATGCATATTATAATTTAATACTCCCCCCCTCAGAAATTTTTCAACGCGCAAAAAAAAAGGTCGCTTGCGCAAATTTCTTCGCAACGCCCCCTTGAGCAAACCTCGCCTCTTCCTACCTATATACACCCACAACTCTCAACCCCAGCTATAGCAGCAAAACTAAAAGGGGAAAAGAGAGAGAGAGAGAGAGTGCGACGGGGACAGAGAATGTGTCGCTCGTTTCGGTCGCAGCGCGTCGAGGCTGACTTAATTTCATAAACCGCAACTGTTGCCTCCATTCAGCTGAAAACGAAGCAGGACTAACAGTTACGATCCACTCGCTCTCTCTCTCTCTCTGCGCTTCCGCCAAGCGTTTTCTCTAATCGGAGCACCGCGGTTTATACCGCTCCTTTTTACCCCCTCTGTGTTTTAAAGGTTTATTACTGGCTATTGTTTTTTTATGTTACCCCTAGGCCGGCACTTTTCTTTCATCAACAATCGCACTAATCCTCGGTTTGATAACTGATTTTCTTTTGAATTTTAGCGCTGCGGGGTTTGGGATGTTGATATTTATGGGGTGATTTGCTGGAATTTTAGTTTAATATTTGAAAAGTGTGTAAAGAAATGTTTATAGTTGTTTCACAAAAAGTTAAAATTAATTGTTAATGATACATCTGAAAATTCGATTTCTAGACTTCAAAAGCACAAACAAATAAATTATCCCTCTGAAATCCAAACGTCTCCTTTGCAAGTCACACACCATATACACCTCCAAACATTTTTATCAAACCCACCAAACACAATACACCATAGCTTCAAACTCGATCCTTAAACTTCAAAATCCCCCAGCCAATCTTCAACCCTTCCAACCAAACCTGTCATCTCTCGGCCGACAAAACCCCAATAAATTTCCAGCCTCATTCCCGATTGTTAATAAGCCACATCTCTCCGTCCCCATTTATTTATAGCCTCCGCTTGAAAGCTGCCCTTGAGTCGCAAAGGCGCGACAACTGCAGCTCTCGGCGCATAAATTAAGCCAATTGACGCCTTCGCGCATACGAATTTTCGCGGCCTGCCGTTTCTCTTTCTGTAATTTTCGATGATGGGCGGCCATATTAACGACCCGCGCGGGGAGGGCCCGCGCTTCGCGGATGTCTCGCGGCTATTGTATGCAGATGTAAAAAGGCTGGGTCCTCCGGAGCGGGAGATAGAGAGAGAGAGGTGTATTATAGGCGACACCCCGCGGACGTTTGGCTGGTAAAAGCGCCCATATATTAACATGTCGTCAAGAATATTTGAGCGGTCGAACTGCACCGACACAAAGAGATCGCTGCGGTTATATATACGCAGTCAATCATGCTGGCTTGTCGCGGTGTCTGATGTTTTTACCTTTTTTCCGCGTTCCTTTGGCTGATGCGACCATTTGCACGCTGGGTGAGGGTGTTGCTGAGGTGGGGCATTGTTTTTGACGGATGGTTTTTTTAGTTCTTGCTCGGGTGATTGTTGTGGTTATAGTTTTTTTTTTTGGTTTGGTGACCAGAATTTTTTCATACAGGTAGAAATTTTAATTGTAATAAAAACGATTTACTGAAATTTATATCATTTGATTACCTACTATAAACATCATCCTCAAACCCATCAAACCTAACATCCCAGAATTTCCAAGAAAGAATGTCATTAAACACCTCCCACCATCCACCTCATTTCGAAAGTCCCGATCAGCCATAACTATCCGAAACAACCGCGCGACTGCCACAGCACACATACGCTCAATCTAAAAAAAAAAAAAACGGTTGCGTCTCGCGCGAAAGCTGAACCCATCCGAGTTTCGTGAGCTCGCGCATGAAAAGCGAACGGCGCGCTCCAAATTAACTTGTCACTAAATCCGAGAGAGAGCCGGACTAGGGAAGAGAGAGGGAGAGAGAGAGCTAGAGGCTCGCGTATTATATTATACGTCATTCAAGCCGAAATACCATCACGAAATCACACGCGTGTATATCTGCAGGACACAGTCGGCCTGTCATTCTGATTAGACGTCAAACTGACCGAGTTTCGCTCTCGTTCAACAAAGTTTTACAGCGCTGAAGAGAGAAAGAGAGAGCGGTTTTTTCTGTGACTTCAGAGCGAGCCCTAAACCAGCCAGTCCTCGACCTGTGAGAAAATCGCCGAAAAACCAGATCTCGCAGGAGAGAGTCCAGCTCGTCGCTTCCTGCAGAGTGCGTGCAAAATTTTTCAGCCCCCTTCCACGCACACGTACTTTTCCCATCTATGTATACATGCACATCTCCACACAGACATCCCAAAAGCGCGTTCGGAGCGAGTTTCGGCAGCGGCGGCAGCCGGTCGATATAACTTCACCGAAGCAGGGGGGGGGGGGTTGTTTGGTCGGCGTGCGCGCACCTATACACGTATATACGCACGTGTGCGCGAAATGCCGGGGCTAGATAGAGCCGAGCGAGCGAGAGAGAGAGGGAGCAGAGCGCGCGAGGTGGATTGGCAAACTGGTCACGTAGTGCCTCGGCGATGAATGGACCCACCGAGTCGAGAGAGGGAGAGGGTCGGGGAATTGGCTACCGGGCGTACACCGGCATCGTGGAGCTCTCTGCCGCGCGCGCCAGGAGTAGCTAGCTAGCGGGTTCTCTTGCTCTCTCTCTCTGCGTCAGCTTTATCCACCCCAGGGCGCTGCCGGCTAGCTGGAATTACAAAAGAGGTGCTCAATTCGCGGGGAAGTTGAGAGTCGCGAGTGAGTTGAAGGTTGGCTGGTTTATTGCGAGTGTGGGGATTGATAAGGTTTTGGTTAATTATTGATAAGTTCGGTCGGTTGATCGACATGCGGTATAGGTGTGGTGCAGGGTTAGTGGATGGGTTTATAGATGTTTGGTTGGACATTGGTTTAGGGATCATTTTAAATATGAAAAAAATTTAGGGCTACGTGGAGAAGGTTTAGATAGGCTGTATGGCTAAATTTGATGGAATTATTTAAATTTTATTACAAGATTTTGAGCTCTGTCGCAGTCATTACTTTAACTATTAAGTATAAGTACAATACAATTTTGAATTACTTCAAATTGATTAATTCAAATGCGAATTGGTAATTTATGATAATATGATACAAATATACAATTTAACATCCTTTGTATTAATGATCTTTTAAAAAAAACTATTAAACGACGAAAAAAAATTTAAAAAACATCAGCCCGATCAAAATACAGCTTCCACCATGAGAAAGCAAAATCAATCAGAAAACATTTTACAATCATATAAAAACTCCAGCTTCCAAACTCCCTCATTACAAACAATCGAAAAACACTTCAACCCACCACCCTCGCAACTCCCACATTGAAAAACCCAAACCTCCCACCCTAAAAGGTGCAAAAACTGGTACTCCATCAAACCCCCCAAACACCCAAAGCACACATCCGCGAGTCCAAGGAACTGAATCTCCACGGCAATCGCAGCTCGTAGATCTTAACCCGGGGAATCTTGTCGTTGACAGTGCTCTTGTCACCCCCTATAAACGCGCCAGCCTAAGGGCCTCCTCCTTCGACCACCCCCCCTCCTCACTCCCCCGCTTATATAACCCGCGCGCTCCCGCGTGTACCCCTTTATATGCAATCTAAAGCAAGCCTCTGATCTGCCATAAAGTCATTTCATAACCCCGCGCAAGGGGGGCCCCCCAGGTCAACTACCTCGCCACGCTGCTTCCTTCGTACTCCCGCGAGTTATGCGCAGCCACTGTCCCAGGACGCCCACGCAGCTGCCTCTACCGCCCCCGATGCTATATTCTAGCTTTATCTATCTATATCTATATCTAGCCTTGTTTTGCGAGAGGCTTTTTCTGGGCGCGGGACTGCGATCCCCCCGTGGCCAAGTCTATGTGTGTGTGCCTGTGGGGCTTGGGAAATCTTTGATGCGGTTTTTGAGTTTTGCTTTGCATGTGGAAGGTTTGAGAATTATGTGGGGGTTTGGGGTTATCTGAGGATTTTGTTCGGGTTGGGATTTGGTGATCAAGCTGATTAATTGGTTAATTCTGTAATTTAGTTTTTTTATAAGTATTAAATTATAAGCATATGCTCGGATCGGTTAAAAAAAGTTCCTTATTTCATGTAAAAATGAAAACACGTGTAAAGTAATTGCGCCGATGTAAATATTAACTTTAATCTCTTACAACCAAAAGGAATGCACTAAAGTATTTGAGAGATAAAGGTAAATTTGCGTTTATCAAGATATTTATACAAGCATGTAAAAGCTCGGCAATCAATATGATACAAATAAATTACTCTCCCTTTTAATTCCTCCCAAGCAACTTTTCCAAGGAAAAAAAAAACGCTCCGAAAAAAAGGATTGTAAACTCGTAATTCACAAAAAAAAATCATGAAAAGTTTAAGGATATATTACGAAGCAACATGCTGCAATATCGTAAAAGAAATCGTGGTGACACTTGCAGCCGACTTAGGAAATGAAACATAAATCAAACGACTGGCGGACGAGAAAAAAAAGGAGCGAAACCCTTTCTTTCCTTAATTACGTATCGCCGAGGGAGATGCTTACTCGCTAAACTTTTCAGTGCTCTTTCAAAGTATTATTAAATGTGAATGGCAATATGAATCTTTTCCTTTCATTTAAATTTAATTTATGGGACTTTGAAGGACTGTACCGCATGAAAGAGGTGACTTTCAAAAAAGTTATCACTGAACGATTTTTTTATTCATTTTAATAATATGTAAATGAAATAAAAACAAATTTATAGGAACAACAAATAAATTTAAAAAATATAATGCATAAAATTTATTTACAAAAAATCGCTTGCTTTCACATTCACACCCAAACCAAAAACCAGCTCTTATTCAGTATTTCCCTCCACCCCGTAAATCACTCCACTATCATCAGCAGCATACATCAACTTTCCTCGGCAGGCGACGAAAAGCCCTCAAAGAAAATTAATCCGACTCCCGCTCTCGCAATCCATAAAATCCATATCAATTACCCCACCCCAAGAAAAAAAAACCGACCGTCGGTAAAAAAGCCCTCAAAGCCGCCTGCTCGACTAAAAATACCGCTTGTACAGGTACACAGAGAGAGAGCCGGAACGGATATATCTCCGAGGTGAAATCTATCCTGCGTGTATGTGTGCGCGTTCGCGCTCGCGGAGAATTATTAATTGGCTACAAGATAAAACAGTGTTCGTCCCCGCGTTTGCCGTGGCCGGACCCCCTGGGTGCGCTCTCTCCCTGTATAAATATAAGATACGAGGCCACGCGACTTCTATCGCCAAGCGCACGTCTCGTTGTAGTGGTATAAGTATATATGAGCGGGTATGGCTTAAAAAGAGGTTATGTCGTGCGAGTGCCAAAAGAGACTTGATTTCAAGGAGAGGATGTAGGGTATGTTAGGATGGAGAGCGAGAAGATGCTTTATTCGAGCAGCACCGCAGGGATGTGTGTGTGTAAGGTGACTTTTTGGTTTTATTGAGCTTTCGGCGCGGGACTTGTTTATCGGGAAAGTGGATAAAGTTATGGGTAAGAGCGAGCGCTTAGGTCGTTGCTTTCTGGATAGTGGAGGGAAGCGAGATGAGGTATATGGTGGATTGCGTGTGTCAACGCTTGCGCAACAGTTTGAAAAGTGTTTTTTAAATAATTATTATTCTCGGTTCTGATTAATAATTTTTTTCAATGTTTATACGAACGCCCGCGCGTTTTTTACGTTTCGCACTGCGATAAATTACTTAGCTTTACGGTCGCGCTTGCGGAGCTCCCTCCAAACCTCACGGAATCGCAAATCAAGACTACACTTTCTTCTTTAAATCAATCTCGCCGTAATAAACACCCCGGTAAAATTATGCAAAGTATATTTGCAGCTTGTTCTTTCACGTCGTTAATATCCCCTCGTATTAATAATAACGTATCCTCGAAAAAGTACCCCCATCATTCCCGCGTCGTTATCATACCTCACGCCAGCTGCGCGTGCGGTGCCCCGCCGGAATCCTTCAAAATTTTTAATTACGCCCGCCGCGTTACTGTAAAACTCCTCGCCGCGCCGCTGATATACAGACGAGGAAACGAAGGGTTAAGAGCACGCTTTTTCGAGACGGAAAAAGGGCCGATGGCACAGTGAGCTCGCGGTCAAGACTTATCGACACTCTCTTGAGTGTGTACGTGTGCGGGGGAAGCTATATAAGCAAGAGAGAGGAAGAGAGAGAGGAAAAAAGGAGGTGATAAATGCGCGGTCCGCTCATATTTCCCCGGTGCGCTTGCTTGCGCGCTATGGGCTATCGGTACAAGCTTGAGAGAGAGAGAGAGAGAGAGAGAGAGGCTCTCCCCCGCTTGCGTTGGTCCATCGCTCGCGCGCTTAACTCGTTTCCTACGCAATGTCGATGGCGTATCATGTAGTGTTTCGCAATTTTTTTTTCTCTGCGGACGGTCTCTCTCTCTCTCCGGCAGCAGGCAAGGCTGGAGGCTGCATAGGCCCATAAGGGCTAACAAGCCGATTATTCATGCCTCCCATAAGAAGAAGTTACAAGCGGCTCGGCCAAGTTTATTGCTGCAAATGGCGAAATTTGTACCTTGCTAACGATCGACAGGACTTTTTGCCTTGATCTACCTCTCTCTCTCTCTCTCTTTCTCTCTCGCTCTTTCGTGAAGTTGGCTATAGGTGTATATATAGGCTCTAGTGTTGCCTGTGTGTACACGGCGCCAAATGTGTTTTCCCTCGACAAAGCTAAGCAAGCGAGTGAGCCTTTCGCGCATATGGGCTATATGCATGTGCGGGCCGGTTCTTCTTACGTGTGTATATGCGGTGGGGTATTTTTCTAGCGCGCGAGGTGCTCGCAAGCGCGGAACTGAGCTGAGGCTCGCGAGGAGAGCTTTTTGCAGAAGAGGTCTTTTTTTATTATGTGCGGCGACGAGAGAGATCGGTTATCTGAGTTGTGAGACGATAGGAAAGATGATTTTGACCGAGTGTCTCGCCGTGAGAAATTTTGAATGCTTTTGGTTGCGTTGGTTTTGTAGATTTGTTTAGTTAACGATTTGGTTTCGAATTGTAAAACATTTTTTAAATCTAAGCTTTCCGATGTGTTTATTGAAAAAAATAATAATGATTATTCTTTGTAAAAGTAATGATGTACTTTCATAACCGATTTTAGCTTGTATTAGTATTCAGCTTGATGTGTAATAAGAGAGACCTTTGCTTTAAAATTTAGGTATAAGCATGATACATTTTTTTCGTCTATTGAGCAAATATATTTCTTACATATTTAGTAAAAACAATTTAATTTACAATCTACTAATAACAATGATTGTTAACGTACAAGTTGAGAAAAGAAAATAAACACATCAAACTAATCAATAATCAAAACCTACCGATTTCTACCATAACATAAAGTCCAAAATACCATCGTCCTGCAACACTGTACATCCCTAAATCTCCCATACTTCACCGCACCAAACATTGCATCTCACACCCCACATATAATTTACCTCGACGATCACGATCCTCGCCGACCAAATTCAAGGCCACATATCCAACCACTCAGCCAGGACGATCGGCCACGCAGCGCAGACGAACCAAAGTCTCGCGCGCAAGGGAGAAGCCAGCCGACAATCAGGAAACTGCAATTTAGCAAAGTGAGTCTTGTATAGAAGAAGGCACATCCCCTCATCCCACATACATCCAGCCGCGCATATCCCCGGGCTTATATTTTTCGAAAGAAAGTCCATGCTATATATATATACCGATAGTCACGTACGATGCGCGCGCGCGCGAGTGCAAAGCGCGCGTAGAAGCGGCCCTCCGAAGAAAGCACACTCTAATTAGGCTTTAAGTGAGAAATTGAGCCTTCTGGCAATTTTAAGGAAGCCGAACGCGCTGCCCTGATTAATATCATTATGTGCGCGCCGAGGCTCCCCCCCGACTCTGGTATATACAAGAGAGATCGAGCGCTCGCTGGCGCGCGAGATGCGCTCGGTTGCTGAGGATACGTGTATGTGAGAGATATGCTGGTAATGAAAGGGTTAGTCGGGAGGAGAAGGAGGCAGAAAAGAAGGCGAGGAGCTGCTGCTGCTTCTTTGGCTGCCTTCTGCGAGGTGGTTCTGGAGATATGAGTGAGGTTGGGGGAGAGTATGGGATCTTTTTTGATGCTCGATCTTTGCGCGTGACCTTGACTTTAGCATCGTTAACCCATTTCTTGTGTTATATGGTACAGAGAGGAGAGAGATTTTTTTCGGGTTAAAGTTTCAGAATATTTTAGGATTGTGGATGTTTTGGGAATGGTTGGAATAAAAGAACCACTTTTGGCTGTGGATACTTGCTAATTCAATTTATTAATGGAAGCTACTTTAAATAAGAAAATCTTGTTCATTAAAAGGGTGAGTGTTTAAGTGTATATTATTAACTTTAATGCAAATTTACTGGACGTTATATTTTTAGACCGCAAATAAGTGTTATTTTATACTTATAATTTAATTTATTAAATTACATATATTGGAAGCGAAAGTTTTGAATAGTACAATAATCTAATATTAAACATAGTAAGTTTTATTTTGTAATGCAAGATCTTTTTTTACATGGAGAAGGAGGTGCAAATCATAATCAATCGATAAGAAAGGTAAGGTTATCGATTTTAAATTTAAGTAAAAGTGCTTTAAAAAGTGCTTAACATTTAAAAATAAGTTTGTTACGGATCGATATTTCGTTTAACATATTCAATGGAACAACTCTGTATGAAAAATCAATAACATATGATATGAAC